>PYUH01000049.1:4311873-4384455 GCA_016808085.1 Suaeda aralocaspica
TCATGTCATTCTAGAATGACAAAAACGCTCCTTGGGGATTTCTTTCAAGAAAAACAATGCTTTTCTCAAATTAAGCAGATACTAAGTTCCATGTTTTGCAATTTGCAGCTCAAAGCAATAGCTGATAAACAAGGCCTAAACTGAAGCAGATATGAACTTTGTAAAAGAGGCATGGCTACAGGTGAGTTCTAGCAAACTATTACATCCAGAAACATTGGTATGGACACATTATTTGTATATGGAAACACCATATGCTATCTGCCCCACTTTCATGCTTACAGAGAGTGATTGTGAACGAGTTTTAAGTGGGCACATGTTCATGATTACTTTTTAATGGATGATGCAAATGATGATAAGCGCTTCATCTTCGACTATTTGCTAGTAGCTTTTATTTCTGCTTAAAAGTGTAAATTAATGTGGAGTAATCGCTATTTTTAATCTTAGTTTGTTTCAGCAGAGCGAGCTGACAACCATGCTAGAGCATCTTATAAGTGTGCTTCTGACCCTGACGAAATACCCAAGGAGGATGGACCATCAGAAGAGTTTGCTCTTTTCTCGTTCACATCTTTTCTCAGACATGGTAAATTTTAGCATATCTAATAGCCTAACCCTATAATCATTATAAGTTCTATTTCAGTATCGTGTTTTCGAAATTAAGTGCCACTCCTTTAAACCCAAGAATTTGTAGTACTTGTGACTCAGTCTCTGAATAATTCACAGTTCATTGGCTTATTGCTCTCTATTATTTGTTTCTGAAGTATGAAATTACGAATTAACATAATATTTTTCGGCTTTTTTTGTAACTAGTTTTAATAATTAAAACAAAATTTTATCATAAAACTAAATATTGGCAGTAATCCTTAAGACTAGCCTTGGTGCAGTTGTGTGCCGTTTCTTTCAGGTTTCTCTTTCATTCAGAATTAGTAATGTTATTTGAAACATGCAGGTGAATAAAAAACTACTTCAATAAACATGGCATGGGCAATAGGAAGAATCTTTCAGATAGAATGCATTCGTCTGTACTAAATTCCAGGATGTAGGTATGCCTGCTTCTGCTGCAGAGAACCACGAAACAAACAAGAGCCTTACTTTATGCAGACAACAGTAACACAGAGCCCTGGAGTTGTGTTGGTGCCAATTGATAATGATCATTCAGCTTTATGCTGTGCTATGTGTAACCATCCATAATTAAGTCGACCATTTCACATTTCAGTTGTTAAGTCACTCAACTAAGCAATCATTCTTTTTGTACTGGGGATCTTTAGTAACGGCGGATTTGCGTTCCACATTAGTAAGTCAGAAGAATAATTTCTGAGACAAGTTTTATTCTCTGGAGCAAGTCTGCGTTGAGACGAGATGGACAGTATTATGTTTTGATGGTGATTGTTACTGCTTATGAAAGCTATGCATTGGTACTAAATTGGAGCATGATCTTTATTTTGATAAGGATTAATTGAACTGTTTTTATGACATGCTGCTTTTATATTCAACTCAAAAATACCAAGCACTAAATTTTTTAACTCGTATTTTCCACCCCAGGAGAGCATGGGTTGTGGGTTAGGACTTAGGGGGGTAACAAGGGATAGTGAAAGGGAGCCAAGATGCGTGGCAATGAGGCGAGAAAGAGCAATTCGGGAAATGATTATAGCTGAAGCAAATACAATAGTCTTTGGATTGCAAATGGCACTCTAACGCAATGCCAAGCTAATCATAATTAAGTGATTGCCTCTTGTTGGTTAACCACATAGGAGCAACAAATAGATGGACCTTAATTATGAAAGATATTTTTTGTTGGGTAAATTACTTTTTAATTGATTTCGCTTTTTCTCACATGGATTTCCGAAGCCAATATGACAGTGCTCAATTGATTGTAGTGTATGAGTTGGTAGTCCCCTATTGACTTATTGAACTGAAATGTCATAATTATTATTATTTTATTATTATGAAAGCCTCCCTTTTAATAGGAAATCGAGCCGTAGCAAAACTTAGTGAAGATGAAGGAGCTGCATGTGCCCAATAATTTGAGATGTAGAAAACCTTTAAACCCGCTTTAGTAACACCAACAACATCGCCTAATTCCCCTAATATAGAAAAGGAGAATGGAACAAAAACCATACTCAATTGCTTCGCAACGAGCTTTGTTTACTCAGACGCTAACGTCGAGCCCCTTTAGTCACACCCGATGGGAACAAAGTCAAAAATACCAGAAAACATTAAATAGGAAGAACCCAGTTAAATCAACACATATATTCACGACAACTCACCCAGGAATACAAAATTAGCAGGTCGGATAGCTCCATCAACGTAACCCCTCCACCGCAAACCCAATGTCAAACTTTCCCTATTGAAATCCCAGAACGGTAACAAACATCAACAAAGAATTAATGTTCAAATGGTACCATCGTTTTAATGTTAAACCACATGTACCATTATTTTACAAAAATTAATGGTACCATGTAGAATAAAAACTCAAAGCCTTATGGTACTATAAGGAATAAGTATAAAAACAAGGGTACTCTGTGGAATAAAATTAATATAATGATACTATATGAAAAAATCAATTCTTTAATGGCACTATAAAAAAATCTCAGCCTTAAATTTACCAAAAAAGCTGGATTTACAAAAGGACAAGGTTTCGATTGCAAGGGATGGAAGAGGAAAGTTTATATGTATGACCCAAATGGAATGATTGTTTCTGGTTCATGTAGCCTGCTGCAATTATAGGACTAATGCTTTAATTGATTGATTGACAGCACAATAGCTTGATTGATATATGAACCTAATTTATATCTTTTACAATAACCTTGTCTCCAAGATATAGTATTGGCATACCCATGTAACTAACACTCATGAAAATGTTATTGGCCTCCAAATGGAATAATAGTTTGCTATATACTATGCAGTATATATGCTCACCTCAAAGGGCTCAAAAGGGGAGAGAGTGGAGTGGAGGATAACTCACTAGTTAGAGCCCCCTCTTGATTTCTAGGAGATACTGAAATTGATTCTTATTACCCGCCATAGTGGCCCTCAAGCACACAAGAGGGAGGGTGGCTCAAAAGGGAGAATCAATAATTTGAAAATCCAAATGATGGGATACTGAAATTTTCTTTATTTATTTTAAAAAATATTTCTAATTATTAATTTTATCGTCATACTCATATAGTCATATGTGCATATCTATATAATCTCTAACCAATAACTTGCATATGTCCAGAATGCATATTATCGTCATACTCATAATTTATAAATTCTAACTCAATGACTTGTACATTCCTGAATAACAATTTGCTATATAATACGGAGTAATAGCACCTCAAAAGGGAGAGTGGGGAATAATTCAATGGTTAAAGCCCCGCTTGATCCTAGGAAACTTAAATTAATTCTATTACCCACCCTAGTGGCTCACAAACACGTACACACAAGAGGGAGGGGGCTCAAAAGGGAGAATCAAAATTTAAATATCCAAATGAGGATACTGAAATTATCTTTATTAATTTAAATAATATTTCTAATATAAAATTTTATCGTATATTAGTCATATTCTATTATAAATTCTAACCCGATAACTCGCATATGTCTGAATGCATAATTATCGTCATACTCATAACATTATAAATTCTAACCAATGACTTGTATATGTCCTGAATACATCAAGTACAAATTAAATATTATATTGTATAGAATAATTTTAATTAAATAAATATTGCGTATGTTATTATTAAAAATATTATAATCAATCTCAAAAAAAAAAATACTATAATCAATAATTTATTATATCAAGCAATAAAAAGAATTACTTATTAAAGAATTATTTCTTATAAAAAAAGTAAACAATAACATTTTTATCTAACTATATCATTCTTTTTTTTCCTATTGTTTTCTTAAAAAAATAATGGTTATATAAGTATACATTTTGAAACAATTATACAAAAATTTTCTTAAATATAATTAATAGATTTCCCAAATCGTATCAAGCATATTTTTTCTTAAAATAGATTAGATTTTCTTAAATAAATATGCATAAATTTTCCTAAACATATTATGTAGATGTTTTTTACTTCAATATATATATAATACTTATTTTTTACTTAAAATAATTATTCACATTATATTTCCTATTATAAATTCTATATATATTCCCTAAATTAAATAGATGATATATTTTCTGAAAATAACTTATCACACAATGTTTTGCATATTATTTTCATATGATATATTTTCCCCTAAAATATATACACCTATTTTCATTCAAATCTTTTATGGCTATTTTTTTTTTTCTGAGACGTTTTATGTGTATATTTTTCTAAAATAATTACTTCGTTTTTTTTATTTAATTAACTATATTAAGTATATTATTACGTCTATCTTTTTTGCAAGATGAGTAACGATAGTTTCTTATACTTTTAAAAATGCACATTTTTATGTGTATATATTTTTTTTTTTACAATAATTATAAGACTTAATTTACCATGCTTTACTTAAGTATAAAACAATAATATTAAAGTTGATTGATGGATACGTCTTATACATTTGCAGCTAGTGACACATAGACAATGCTTCAAATATCTACAACTGGTGCATAGGACAAGCAATCAATTATTGGAATCTACAATGTAATTAAGAAAGTTATATAATTGCATAATCTTCTTAAATTCGTGGTTAATTTGTATTGTTGAATTTTATCTTGATATCTCCAAATTGAGTAAAACAACAAGCTAACGGACAATAGCATACTTTGTTATCCAAAATCAAAATATTTTTTGCTGGAAGCGTATGAATTGACAATTGCCTGCATAGTTTATACGTTTAGTGTTAGAAGAATGGATAATTTGAAGAAATATACTACTTGATTAGTTTTCTTGTTAAATCGTTATTCCTTTAAAGCAATACGGTGATTATGATAAGCGTTACAATAGTCAATGACTATATCTTACCACATACTTCTGATATTAAAATGATTTCCATCATAAATTTTATAAAATTCAGATTGTTCATTGTTAAACCTTCTTCAATTCAAAGTTCCTCACATTAAAAAAAAACCTCATTTTAATCTTTCTTCTGTAGCTTGACAAGTCGAAGATGATTCTAGATGTATGTGTTACGATGTTTATGCTAATATTGTTTGAATAAGTAAAGGATGAAGAGTATTAAATAACACAACAACGAGATGCCATCTTGGAACAAACATACATACATACTACATATTTGAACTACGGTCTGTGAATTACTTATCAATTCGCTACATAAAATTTGAAAAGGAAAAAAAAACTTTACACTATATGTCTATTTAAACAACAAAATTGACACACCTCATGAATCCGAGATAAATAATTTGAATACAATTAACTAAGCTAATTGACATACACACGAGTCATTAAACTCATCGTGGTAGAATATTTCAATATTAGAACAAATTTTAAGCCCGACTGACCAATACTCCGACCCAAACTCTCTCATCTTCATCCTTCGCACCCAAAAAAAAAAAAGACGAAAATGGAAAGTTCATATGCAATTGCAGTCGATGAAACTATGAATACTCTGCTTTAAGCTTTTTAGAGCTTCATCAATGGCGATTCAATGGAATTTTCTCGAAATGTCGTCCATTGGAGTCAATAATATCATAGTTATACTCCTTCATGTAAGTTCTTACTCTCAAATTAGGGTTTTGCCTTTTGTATCTGTTTTACTGATGATTATTTGCTTATAATTGCAATGCATGCTATTAATTCGACTATGCATTAGTTTGACCTAGGGTTTTGTTAATTTAATAATGTTAGCTATCTTTCTAAATCAGCTACATTGTGTTTTTTGGATGTAATAGTAGTGTTAAAGTTGAGTATTATCTTCTCTAAAACGATGAATTGAGCATTGTTAGAAGTAAGTTTTGATCATACTTCTTTAATTGGATATACATGATTATTACTAGATTGGAATGATTTTGAACATATAAAACTAGGTGTATCGAATTTGGAAGATTTTAATTATACAAGATATAAAGAACTTACTCGAAAATAATTTGATAGGGCATTTTGCGCGTTGAGGTTAAATTTATGTTCATTGATTTTAACTTTAATAGCTGAATTTACATGATGGTCACTAGATCATTGAATTTTAGTAATTTCAAAGTGGAACTTACAGTTATTTAGAAATGAATCTCCCATTGTATTTACGTAATATTGACGTGGACTAGTGCAAACTTGATAGATTGGTGTGAAATTAGAATTTGATTCACTGTGAAGTTAAGGGGTTTCAGACTATTCAATGACAAGCTTTGTTTAGTTTCGTGATGGTGGGGGTGATTGAGATGAGTAAAAGAAAATTGAGGGAGGTGGCGGTGAATGAGGGCATGTTATGTACCAAAAAAGATGAAGAGACAAAAATGAGGTAGAAGATAGAAAGAAAAAACAAATGTTTTGGTAGCAATAGCAATAACAAAGGTGTTGGTTTGGATTAGTAGTGCTTTACTTTCTCCGTACTAATGCTATATTATCAAACTTTAAAATGATTTTCCTTTATTAGATGTCTAACAAGGACCGTGCTAAGAAAGCAGGAGTTATTGTCTTATCGAGATATGCATGTTGAGATGGATATGTGCCAACATTTTTAGGGATAGTGCTAGGAGTGAAAACTCTCAGAGGAAAGTTGGATTGTTAGATTGGTGTATATTGATGATAGAGTAAGGGAAATTGTTTTCGTTGTTTTGGTGTAAGATAGATATTAGAAGATGAACCACTATGAATTATATGAAAGACACAATGTTGTGAATTTGGGATCACATTATATCCAAAAGAGGCGTGGAAGACAAAGGATTATGTGGTTGGAGGAAACCAAAAATTAAAGAATAGTTGTGTATGGGTTTGGATGAGCGTGTGGCACTTGATCGTTTGAATTGAGAGGGCCGGAGGGGAAGTGGTACATGTAGCCAACCCCACTTTTGGAACTATAAGGCTTTGATTGATTAAATTTAGGTTTCTGATGCAAAGATTTTAGAGAAGTAAGAAAAAAATTAAGTGTAGAAGATAGCTACTATATCAAGTTAAACTAATTTAAAACTTGTGGATAACTTCACCCTTTTTTACTCCATATAAACTGTAGGAAAAAACATTGATGATCTTGAAGATGTTAACTAAAATTTAAGTGGGAGTGATATTTAGTATGAGTAATATGTTACCCTGGAGTGTTGGGGTACATGTACAAATCCAAGATTGGCATGGCCATTTTGCATGATTATAGTTCAAAAAGAAGCGTCTAGGTGTCACAGTCATGTCCAAGAGTGAAGTTCTTCGATTCGGGACTCGGGTACTTCGATAAATGTAACAATCTGAGCAACTTAGATATAACACATTAATGATTCGTAACAACAACAAAGTGCATAAATTTTTATGAGTACGTTTACTACTATAACTAGTATTATTAAGATGAATGCTTCATTAATATGATGGGAATCGAAGGAGTTGTATTACGAATCTTTAGAATAGCGAGTATATAATGCGACTATATCAACAAAAAGCTATGAATATATAGAATAGTATAATACTAAAAGGGCTCCTCAAAATGTTATTAGACTTATTACTATCAGGTTATAAGAACAAATAAGTTTCTCTCATGCATCATTTTGAAGAAGAATTAGTATAGTTGTTTCTTCTTGAAAAGCATATACTAATACCTTTTGAAGCGGGCAGGGAAAAGTGCTCTTTTCTCATTCTCAGAGCACTAATTGAGTTGTCCTCTTTTGAGAATCTCTATTATGGATAAAAAAAATAGCATTGGATAAAGGTCCTTGTGTCTAGCATTGGATAGAGGGACATGTACAAATCCAAGATTGGCATGGCCACTTTTGCATGATTATAGTTCAAAAAGAAGTTCTAGGTGTCACAGTCATGTTCAAGAGTGAAGTTCTTCGATTCGGGACTTCGGGTACTTCGATAAATGTAAAAATCCGAGCAACTTAGGTATAGCACATTAATGTTTCGTAACAACAACAAACAAGTGCATAAATTTTATGAGTACGTTTTACTAATAACATGTTTATTAAGTGTCATGCTTCGTTAATATTATGGGATCGAAGGAGTTGTATTGCGAATCTTTAGAATAGCGAGTTACCTAATGCGACTATATCAACAAAAGCGATAGAATTATAGACTGTATAATACTAAAAGGGCTCCTCCTAATTTTATTAGATTATTACTACCAGTTATAAGAACAAATAAGATTTCTCTCATGCATCATTGTGAAGAAGAATTAGTACAGCTGTTTTCTTCTTTAAAAGCATATACTAATCTGCTCATCTAAGAGCACCAATTGAGCTGTCCTCTTTTGAGAATCTCTATTATGGATAAAAAAATAGCATTGGATAGAGGTCTTGTGTCTAGGTACACTCTGGATATGGTCTGATTATCCATCACATATGGCTTCTAATCACATTTTGACAATGGCTGCATTGCCAAGTTTATGTTGATTTGTTTCTTATTTTAGCATTTTCAAAAATGGAACAAAATCATGTGACTAAGAGGAAGTAGGTGAGAAATTACATGGTGGGTTCATGACATACACCCGAAAATATTCCTTTCCTAAACAGTCAATTTTTTTATATTCAAATTCTTTCAAACCCTTTACCAACCTCCGTTGACCGCCTTGCTCTTCCATAAAAAGAGGGTGCCATTTCCTACATTTCACAAACTCCCTAATTTTTTTCTAGCATTCTCTTTTTTTTCCTAGTTTCTTTCACAAGTCAAATCAATTTACCTTGTTAGTCCAATGGAACCAGGGAGGAGGACTCACACAAAGTATTTGTGAAAGATTCAGAGGATGAGGACTCACTTTCGACTCTGGTGATGAAGATGAAGATAGTGAATTTGAACTTGACCTTTTAAAATTGGAAGATAAAGAAATGACTCAAACAAACCTTTATTTCCGTGTCTTCAGGTTGTTTTACTCTGATATACCTCAATGGTAAAATCATGATTATGTTTGTTGGATCCTTGTTAAAATGATACATGGTGTGTACATAGTATCCAAGGTTCCAACTTTGCAAAATGTGTTGCTAAATCTTTTTTTGTATGCATCTAGTGTACGTCCAACAACAATGTTTAGATACACTAGTTGTTTTCCATATCTTATGTTCTTAAGTTAAGCTTTAGTGTTATTTGCTTCTCAAATCATCATCAAAATTCTCTGATTTCACCCACTTGTTTTTTCTCTATTTCATCATAACATACTTCATTCATATCATAATTCAATTTCTGTTACATAATAAGTGACACTCTCTCATTTTTTGTTTCTTTGCTGGAATCTTTTAAATGTTTTTTCAAAAATTACCTTGCCTTTGTGGTGCACTATGTTGATTCAACTAGATGCTTCTAACTAAATCTTTACTTTGTTATTTCTAGAATTTCAATGACTTTATCTGCTAAACAGTTGTGATTTCCATAAAAAGGTGAAGTGGGGAATGTAAATGTATATTTAGATGAGGACACTTAAGTTTTCCATTCTATATATATATAATGATGCTGCACAAACTGCAATTTAACTTTCTAGGATGGAGCTGATCAAGACCATATAATGCATTGTATCTGACTCTCTGTGGTTTGCTTTCACAAGATGTTTATGTTATTGATTAGTACAAGGCGATTGGGGCTTGAAATCTTTGAGCTTTCTCAGATGTTCTGATCTAGGGTTGCGTTTGAGGGAAATTACTAAGTTGAATAATAAGATGATGATTTGGAACTGTTGAGTCTTTTCATGCCCGTGGTTCTTTTCCTTTTTTTCTTTTTTTTTGAACTATCTTGCTTCTTGTTTTGATGTTTGATCTAGTTAGACGAGATATGATTGATTTTGACCTCACATACGGATCTCTACAGTCCTATGATTGAATTAAATGGTAACTTTGTATGTAAGTATTGAGACGAAGCAGTCAACTCCTGTAGGTACAAAGCAATCGGGTTACGCGGTATGTGTCTTTTTGATCCATTCGAGGGTTCTTAACGTCTATAGACGACATAGATTGGATGATCAAGATGCCCGTTTGGTAGTGAAGCTTAATATTTAATTGACAGCAATGTATCAAAGTTTTTAAAATGTTAAAACAGTAATCAGGAGGTGTGTGTTGTGTGAACATATTTTCGGGTGGATGGAGAAGGTAGGGGGTTAGCGGAGCGGGTAGTTAGGTCTTGAAAAAAATTTTGAATGAAAAGATGTCACTGGTAAGTGAAAAAAAAACCACCCAACGAAAAAAAACACCACCACGCACGATTTACAATGATTTTGAGCCCAAGGAATTTAGGAGAGACAGGAAATGTATATGATATATATGTGGCTGGATGGTAAATTTAGGGTATTCGTGTTAAGGCAACTCGATAGTACTCTGAACCGTTTGGGTTGATCTTGTTAAACTCATACCGTAGTGATATATTATGTGGGTCATTCATTCAAAGTAGAAGTTTAGTGTTAAAGATATTGTATCTGATATGATGAGAAATAATGTAGTTTAGCATTGATTGACTCGGGATTCACGACTTTTATCGTCTGATTTTTGAGCGGCTATAGTCATGAATTCTGGGAGTTATTCCCGTAAAGAAGAGAGATTGATGCCTTTCCTCTCTTCTCTTCCCTTCTTCTTCTTCTCCTTTTTTCTCTCCCCTTCTCCCTCCCCTCTCTTTCTTATCCTTTCTTCCGCTTCCCTTTTCTTCTTTTTTTTTCCTTCTTCCCCTTTTTCCATCTTCTTTTCACCCCCCTCTCTTTTTCTTCCCCCCCCTCCCCCCCCCCCCCCCCCCCTTCCTCTCTCTCCTTTTTTTCCCCCTTTTTTTTCCTTTCTTTTCTCTTTCCCCCCTTGGCGCCTTAGTGTCTCTCTCCATTTAAAAATAATTATGCACATAAAACTCACATGTACTGTAGGGATTTGGCCAGCCCCCCCTTTCGGGAGCAAGTTTTAAACTTGTTATGAGTAATACTCATACTTCCTAAAGGGTAAGCTAGCGTTGTTACTGAAGTTTAATCTTAATGCCCACATGAGTGTAGTCAGACGTGTATCTGGACTCATTGGGATACTGCTGTCAATTTTGCACCCTTACAATGCCACTCCATGTGTAAATTCATCGCGCTACATGCAAGTTAAACAATAATCCTTTACAATCGTGCCGGCTATAAGTAACGTTCAATTTAAATTATTGGTTTGTAGAATTGAACGAAATTTAACCAAAAATAAGTTAGCCATAAATGGATAATGTTCCTTGTACCTCATTAGTTCATGAGTCACTGTACTCTCATGGCACTAGCTTATGGCCTTTGTTGTATCTGAAATTGGCTATTCCCAAAGTATAGGCATTTTTTTCTCGGTCCACTCGGACACTATAAATTTAAAATACTAGTCACCCGGTTGTATTTTACCACTAATATTTAACTGTCAATTAACTCGAATATATCACTTGGTTGTCGGTTATTCACCTTGATTTAATGTTTAACATTTATGAGTACTCATTCTGTATTAGGAACACCATCTTACCCACGTCTGAATGAAGTGAAATTCGTACATGTCCGCCTAAGAACGTGTATATCCCATCATAATATACTGCACCCGTTCACCTTACTCATTAATTGCATCTGACACGCTTTACCTTTTTTCAGTTATACTTTTCACTATTTTTAACAAGTGGACTAAATTTTTACCCCACCACATGAACCCCCCATATGTTTCCACTTCTTTTATGTTGTTTTACTCAATTTCCTCTACCTCTAAAGTTCACATGCTTGTTTTGGGTGGGGGGGTCGGGGGGGGGGGGGGGGGTTCAGATACACCTTACTGTCGGAATCATGATCATATGCTCATTGAAACGAGAGATTTAATAAATTGTAACATACTTATTAATTTATTATATATATCATCTACTATCACTCCATAATATGCAATTAATTACCTAATCTTTCACATTAACATTGGAGCCATGTTTGGTCTTTCCAAGAAGTTTCGTTCATCTCTTTGACTTTTGTTTGTAATGGCTTTTTTGGTATGAATATAATTTGTTTACTTCCCAAACAAAGAAAATGAAGTTTTACTATTATTATCTAACAAGATTATGAAGAGTTAACTTATTTCTTTTGACTGATAGGGATGTCAATACAGTTCCGGAAGCATGGTTTAAGAATGGGCAGGAGCTTCGTGAAAAACTTGGTTTATCAGATTTTCCAATTGTTGGAGTTGAATCATCTGATGCAAAAAATGTAAGTTATCTACTATGCTCCAAGTTAATCTACGCTTATACTCTAATTGCAGTCTGTATTAATGTGTTATATCATCATTGTTGAACGATGACAATTTTGAGGCTCATTGGACAGATAGCTTGTGGGATTTGTTCTGAAACATTTTCTGAGGAGTTAACTGCAGCTGCTTTGTGTGGCCATAAATTCTGTAGACACTGTTGGGCAGGTTTGTTCTGATACAAAATTATAATCATTCAATGTTTTCACTTTTCTTCACAATGTTGCGTTTATGTTCTATTATAGTATTATGGCCATAAAAATTTAAATTATGAGGTGAATATCGATTGTCTATCTCATGGATAATTAATTTTAGAAACCGTCTATGATTCTATTCTTTTAGTGTATTCTCTTAGTTTAGTCAATATACTCATTACTTGATTTTGCATGTTGCACTTTTCGCTAGTGATATACTAAAAACCTTATGAAAACTCCATGCTAGCTAACTAGTGAATAGGATAGGTTTCCTCTTGAGCTATTAATAATAAAGCTACTGTTAATAAAGTGTATCTATAGAAATTTGTGCAATGATTATTACAAGTCCATGTGTTAAAAAACATGTTGAACATTAAGGGGGTAAAAACTTCTAACTATGATGAGCACGTGAAAATGCACGTGGGAGTATGGGACACATGAAGATTCATTCTTTAGACTTTTAGAGTAGTGACACAGGATGCATGATAACCGAGGCTGATGAATTAGGTATAGACGAGTGATTTCAGATACAAATTTTTATGCAAGATATTACATTGTAGGATGTAAATAAGGATTAAGGACAAACAAAATTCTTAGCTTCATGTTTTCACTGATAATAACTTTCTTGTGTATTTGCATCATTATTATTCCTTATAGACACTTTGGTTGAAAAGTTTATTTCAATTAAACTATTTACCCTATCTGTGTCTTCTCTTGTACAGTGTATATCGGGACATCAGTCAAAGATGGTAAGGCATGTTTAATGTTACGTTGTCCTGAACCACACTGCACTTCTCCTGTGGGTCGAGACATGATCAATATGCTGGCTTCAAATGCTGACAAGGATGCGTACGCGGGTTATTTTCTGAGATCTTATATTGAGTACAATCCAAAGGTGAATAAAAGTTCTGATGAAACTTAGTTAGTTGTCTATATCACTTTGTGTTTCTTTATCACCTTGATGGAATATCTATAGGCCAAGTGGTGCCCTGCTTCTGGATGTAAATATGCTGTGATTCTTGAAAGCGGTTATAGCGGCTCTAAGGTGACTTGTGTATGCTCTAATAGCTTCTGCTTTAAGGTGAGAATATCTTAACTGTAATTCTGTATTGTATTTTGTAATTTCTTAGAAGAAAAACAATTATAAAAACATACTAGTACTGAGAAAGAACCATGTACACTGACTAGTGGAGAATGCATTGGTTCAAGAAACCAGGATTCAGTTTACTTGAATTATTTTTTCCTTCTTGTAGTGTACTGAGGAACCTCATCAACCAATTAGCTGTACTGTTCTTAGGAACTGGCAAGTCGAAAGCGGGGTGCAGTCTCAAAACTGGTATGACGTGATCTCATGAAATTTATGTATAGCATTTTAAGCAAGTTATATAGACACTAATAGTAATGGTGGCTAATAGAATTTCATTTCTATCTATGATTCTATGGTTATACACTTGTACTTCTCTTGCTCAAGTAGTATATATGAATACTTTCCTTTTCCTTGACATTCTACTCTGCATATGTTCTCAATAAGATTGAGCCTTTTTAATTTCGCCTAAACTTAATACTAGGCAAATTCATTGATTTTATGGTAATAAAATATTATGTATTTATTGTAGGTAGTCTCGTTCCACTTGTAATTTTTGCCCTCAAGCTTCTGAACACTTGCACCTATTAATTGCTTGTAGGTATATAGGTAAAACCAAAGGCTGCCCTAATTGTGGGAAATTAGTGGAAGTGAAAGGCCGCAATAAGCATTTGGAATGTGCGTCATGCAAATTTCAGTTTTGCAAGTAAACTCATTACATTCTTGGTCACAAATATCTGCAATTTTGATCAATTCCTGGCTGAGTGCATCTTATTTGCTACTTAAACTTGCAGGTTGTGCCTTGTTTGTTGGCTGGAAGAAAGTGAATGGGAACATGTATGCTCTGAAGGGAAACTTAAAAAACCTGTTGTAAGTGTTTCCCACTCCCAGTCTCGCTGAGAACTTTTAGCTTGAAGATTATTGAGTGCTTAAGTCTTAGGTTATTTAAAGCACTCCTTGTATTTAATTTTTTGAACTGATAGATAGAGGAGGAGGAAGCAAAAATGAAGGTTGCTCAGCAAAAGTTCAATAGATACAATCTCCGAGTGTTTCAGTGGGAGACCAATAATAAGGTATTTATAGTTATAAACTGTGGAATGGATCAGGATCCTCTGAAGAAATTGGACGGTCCAGTTACTAGGGGGCAAAGACTGACTCCATATTCATATGTTTTTCTCTTTCTGTGACAGCATATGCAAACAGATCTTGAAGAGATCCAGAAGCTGCAAAATGGCCAAGTATGAATTTTTTTCCAAATGTAGTAATTTTGTTCTGCTGTACTTTCATTAACCATTACAATATTATGAAATTTAATGACATAAACGCAAATAATGTGAATCTAACAGAGTATACAAGGCTTGTAAGTTATAGTGGAATATACAACTAGTGCTAATATTTAATTTTTGGAAGTCGTAGTAGATTACGTAAACTCAACCCTTGGTCATTACAATGTTGCAATAATGTGATGATGCTAAATAGAAGTTGTTGTTTTTGATGCAATAATGACAAAATGGCCCCTCACATCACAATGAGTATTTTATTCTTATTTTTCTTTCAAGAATTACTATAACTTTTCTAAGATTTTAGCTAGATTATAAGAATTTTACGCTGATGCAATTTACAGCTTAAAGCGATTGCTGAAAAACAAGGCCTAACTGAAGCAGATATGAGCTTTGCTAAAGAGGCACGGCTGCAGGTGAACACCAACAATAATATATGTATTTGTGTTATGGCCATATTATTCTATATCAGGAACAACTTTATGATATATTTCTCGTCCGTACAGCTTATTGAATGCAAGCGATTCTTTAAGTGGGCAGCTGTTTATGATTACTATTTACAAGATGGTGAAAATGACAAGCGAATTCTCTTCCACTATTTGCTAAGTATGATTTTTATTTCTTCTTCGTTAGTGTATGAATATTGAGTTTTATATTTTCAATTTTTTCATCTTAGTTCATCTCTTGCAGGGCGAGCTGATATTATAATGGAGCGTCTTTGTCAGTGTGCCTCTGAACTGACAACATTTCTCGATATGGAAAGTCCATCTGAAGAGTTTGGTCCTTTCCGTGCACGTCTCTGTTCTCTGACATGGTAAATGCGAACATATTTATTAAATGTTATGATCATTACATAAATGTTTATCGAGTTATTGATAAAATCAATTGTAATTTCTATAAACTTGAAAATTGCGCGATCCATTCCAGCTCACTAAGGTCCTGTTCTTTTGAACTTATTTCAACTTAATTTAAGTTCAATTCAGTAAATTTCAGCTTAGATGAACAGGGCCTAAGTCATTTGTCATTGCTTCTACTGTTTGTGCTCTGAGCTTAATAGAATCACTAATGTCTTTAGCATATCGAATCACTGGTACTAATTAAAAGTTAAACCTATTTTCTGTCTTGTCAAAATTATATATTGTTAGCCCAAATTCTTAAGACAATTCCCTTGGTGTAGCTGTGTGAGTCTTTTCATGGTTTCCTTGTTACATTCAGAATCAATAATGTTATATGTGCAACATGCAGGGTGAATAGAAACTACTTTAATAACATGGCGTGGGCTATAGAAAACCTTTTGGATATGAAGACGCTTCGCCCTATGATGGAATCCAGGATGTTAGGAGTTAATGCATCAGCTGCACAAAAGAGCGGACGGAAAAGAGCCTTCAGTTACATAGAGTCATGGGATTGTGCTTGGTGCCAGTTTGAAAATGTTGGTTCGGCTGGGGCCTGTGTTATGTGTTACCATGCATAACAAAGTCTATTATCTTTCATTTCACTTGCTAATAAGCCACACAAACATAGGCAAGCGTTTCTTTCCTTTTGGGGGATTCTTTTAGTATTTTGCGCATTACATTTACAACTCCGCTAAATAATCTAATCTCAGGGTATTGAGACAAATTTTATTATCTGCAGCAAGACAAGGTTGAAATGAGGTGGCATATTTATATGCTATTTTACCTCTTTATCATGATTTTATGAATTACAATTACTGCATTATTAATCTTTTTACTATCCCCTTTTCCCTATTCTCTATTTAATTTATTTTTTATAAAAAAAAAACATAGCATAGTATAGTAAGGAGTAGGAATGTTGGAAACAATGGAAGGCCTTTTTATGGACAAGCCCTCATCCACTGTCAGAGTGCACAATATGAATGATGAGAGAAAAAGATTTTTATTAACTCTAACTAACTCTCTAACTTGTTATTGCATGTGCTTTTATAGTGAAGTAATTATTAGCTGTCATAATCAGCTCTAACAAATTAGTAGCAACATGTGTAGAGTATACAAAGTGTAATACTAAAAGAATACATTGCGGAATACTAAACTACATGAGTAGATATACCAACATCCCCTTCAAACTAGGAACTGATGAAGTCATTCCTAGTTTGACCAGGAGATCATTGAACTTTGCAGAAGGAAGAACTTTGCACTGGTAAAATGACAATCAATATCAATATGTTTTGTGCGCTCAATGTGCAAGATTGCGAGCAATGTGCAAAGCAGATTGATTGTCACAATGAAGTGTAATTTAGCTCTTCTGTACTTAGCTTCAGATGAGCTTTTGGACACAGTAGCTTGTTTTTTACTTAGGAGAACCCTTTTGGACACAGTAGCTTGTTTTTTACTTTTCCAGGAAATAGGAGAAGAACCATGTTTTTTACTTTTCCAGGAAATAGGAGAAGAACCACATAACGCAAAACCACATAACCAGAGACACTTCTCCTGGTGTCTAGACAAGCACCCTCAATCACTGTCGTAAAAGCTTGCAAAGTGAGTTTAGCAGATGCCTTTCAGAGAATGCCTTCCAACTGTTCCCGGAACACCTGAAAATGAGGAACTCTAGGTGCATGCATATATTGTCTCAAGGACCGAACAGATCAGGCCTTGTGTAAGTCAAAAAATTCAATTTGCCAACAAGACATACACCTATAGAAATCAGGTATGTCATATAAATCACCCTCGCTGATAAGTTGACATTAAGAAGAAGAGGTGTCACTATAGGAGAAAGATTAGGTATATCAGCAACCTCCAAGAGTTCCTTGGTGAATTTGAGGTGGGTAAGAATTATTCCATTAATCACATGACAAACTTCAATGTCCAAAAAGTAGTTCAGAAATCAAAATCCTTAATACCGAAAGTAGTGTCCAGATGAAGCTTAAGAGAAGTGATGGATTCCAAATCACTGCCAGTGAGGATAATATCATTCACATAAACCGCAGCAATAGCAATATGCGGAGAATTCCTTTTGACAAACTCTGTAACCAACTTAGCAAACCATTGTCTACTAGCCTGCTTTAATCCATAAAGGGATTTTTTTTTAATCTGCACACTTTTCCAGGAGTTGTAGACTTGTAGGTATACCTTCTGGAACCACCATATAAACCTCTTCATGTAAATCTCCATGAAGAAAAGCATTATGCACATCCAATTGAAACAAAGACCAACCCTTAAAAGCGGCAATAGATATGATACACCTCACTGTGGATAACTTCACAACAGGAGAGAATGTTTCCTCAAAGTCCACACGATACGTTTGTGTAAACCCTTTAGCAACCAGCCTTGGGCTTTGTACCTCTCAATAGAAGCATCAGACTTTAGTTTGATTCTACATACCCATTTACAGCCTATGGGTTTCTTTCCAGCTGGTAAATTAACCAAGTCCCGTGTGTTATTGGATTCTAAAGCTAAAATTTCTTTATTCATAGCTTTCATCCATTGTGAATCTTGAGCAGCAACTTTGTAAGAAGTTGGTTCACTAATAGAAACTACTTTAAAGTATCAAAGCAAACATAGTTACACTAATGAGATGCTAAATGTACGTGTGGAACTGTTCAATGTTGCACAAAATAGTCTTGTAAGT
Source organism: Suaeda aralocaspica (assembly GCA_016808085.1). Lineage (NCBI taxonomy): Eukaryota > Viridiplantae > Streptophyta > Magnoliopsida > Caryophyllales > Amaranthaceae > Suaeda > Suaeda aralocaspica. Next base: position 4,330,273 of record PYUH01000049.1, read on the forward strand.
AGGTAGGTGGTTTGTGTGTCCTATTGCTCCTTATAACAGGGGGGAACAAGAGAAGATGGAAGTAGGTATATTGTTTGGTGGTATAATGGGAATGGTAGAAGAAGAACAAGTAGATGAAGGTGTAGAAGGAAAAGAAAACATCAGGAATATTTTCATAAGTAAGGGAAGAAAAAGGTGTAGAAATAGGAAGAAGAAAGGGAAAGGTTGTGGATCACCTTCTTTGTAATGAAAAGGAAAATGCTTCTCATGAAAAACTACATCTCTAGAAACTGTGATTTTATGAGTGGTAATATGTAAAACTTTATAACCCTTTTGGCCACTAGGATAACCAATAAAAACACAAGAATCAGCTTTAGGATCAAATTTAATTCTGTGAACTTTGGGAGTAGAAACAAAATAGAGCCAACCAAAAGTCCTTAAATTGAATAAATCAGGTTTTATGTGAAACAACTTCTCATAAGGACTAATAAGCATTTTAGTGGGGATCCTATTGATGAGATAGACAGCACATTGAAGACATTCACTCCAATATCTAACAAGAAGTTTAGACTGAAAAGGTAGGGCTGTAGCAGTTTCAAGCAAATGCTTGTATTTCCTTTCAACTACACCATTCTGTTGAGGTGTGTCTACACAACTAATTTGGTGAACAATTCCTTTAGAAAGATAAAACTGTAAAGCAGGACCTTTAGCATTAGCTGTTCTAATTGTTTGTACAACATGAAATTGAGTAGAAAGAAAAGAAAGGAATTGCCGAAGAATAAGAACATAATCTGATGTTTCATCAAATGAACCCATGTAGTTCTTGTAAAATCATCAACAATAGTAGAAAAATATTATAACCTGAATGAATCTTTGTATGATATGGACAGATAGTGCAAATAGAGTATTGAGATAAAGAAGTACAATCTAGCTTGTTATCTATGAGATGTAGCTTAGAGAAAGGTAGATGTCCCATTTTGAGATGCAGAAGCTTTGCATCTTCAATCACAGACAAAGAAAGTGAAGTTGTTGAAGGAGCATAAGAAGCTTGCTGAAATAAAGGAGCAAAATATAGACCATTTTGGTGGCTACCAAGATGAATTGTCTAAGTCATTGAAGGGTCCTAAAGGAAACAATTATCAGCAGTAAACTAGGAACATAACATTTTGGTTGTTGGTTGAACTGTTGATTGAAAAGTGTCCTAGATTGAAAACCTGGTAGATTGAAGTTGCTACAAGCTTGTTGGGGCGGATTCAATTGAGCTTGAGTGTTCTTGTATGAAAATGCAGGATTATGCTTCCACCCTTTGTTGTATGTGTTGGAATAAGGATCAAATGGCTTTTTTTGATAATTATTATTATAGAGAGCATTTGCCTGTTCAATCGTCATCCCAGCAGTATTGAGTTGACACTCATTAGCTATATGTCCTTGTACCCCACATGCGTCACATGAAGCCACCATAGATGAACCAATTTGAAGTTGATCAACCTTATGAGATAATGCTTGCACAGTGTTAGTCAATGTAGTTAAAGCATCGACATCATATCGACCTCCTTTCTTTGTAGCACTTCGACCACCTGGACGATAGTTATCATTTGCAGCCATCTTCTCAATTAAATCCTTAGCCTCAGTTGGATTCTTAGTCATGATAGAACCTCCAGATGCAGCATTAATGTAAAGCCGATTGTGATGAGTCAAACCATTATAGAAAGTCTGTATCAACATCCATTCAGGGATCCCATGATGAGGACATTGTCTCTGCAATCGATGAAATCTCCTCCAAGCATCATATAGTGATTCATCTTCCTCTTGTTGAAAAGTGGCTAATTGATTTCTTAGTTGTGCTGTCTTCTCTTGGCCCAAGAACTTCACTAAGAACGCCTTCACCAATTTGTCCCATGTATCAAATTTACCTTTGCCTTCATCTCTCAACCACTCCTTTGCCCTATCTCAAAGAGAGAAAGGAAAAAGTCGTAGTCTAATAGCATCATCAGTAACATTATTAATCTTGATGGTGTCACACTTCTCCAGAAAACTGTCAATATGGCTAACGGGACACTCACTAGGAGAGCCTGAAAATGCGTCATTAGAGATGAACTGAATAAAGTGAGTCTTTAGCTCGAAATTCGCAGCCTCAACGGTTGGCCTCACAATGCTTGAAAGTACTCTAGTTGTTGTGTCCGGTACACCATATTCCCACAAGGATTTAGGTTGTTCGGCCATGTTTTTCCGCTTGTTTCGATTTCTTCTACGTTTACCTCCTTCCTTACGTGCAGTAGCTTCGATTTCAAGGTCTATTGGAATCAATTCCTTTGAACCTGTACTTCGAGTTTGCATGCAACAAGGAAACTAGACACAAAAGATCAAACCAAAAGGAGATGATAGCCGAAGCAACAATCCAAATCAAAAGCTTAGCAAAAACAAATCAAAGATAACAAATTCAAATACCGTTAGTCCCCGGCAACGGCGCCAAAATTTGATGAGGTCGTCGCGAACCTATCAAAAATAAACCTATCTAAACCTCCTAACTAATGTAGTCGGGCAAGTAGGGTCGAATCCCAAGAGACTAAGCGTTTTGAATTGATTAAATTGACTCAAATTTTAGCTAAGCAAGTAACCAAAAATATTGATTGAGAGAATTATTTGACTAAACTAGCTATATTGACTAATGCAATCTAATAAGAATTAAAGACAAATTCAACAATTAAAACACCTAGAGTTAAGCATCACCACTAGCATAATCAATGTAAATACTAATTCCTACCCCAATTTAACAAATTAATTGCTCAAGAAGAAAGGCACGCCCTAAAAATACCATAAACCTCTCCCGAGCATTTATGACTTCTCTAAATTGCAATCAAACCTACTCCCGTGGAATCACACAAATTAAAGACATTAAACACGGCACCCTAATTTCTTAACAATCCATTCTACCTATTCCCATGGAGAATTTTATGTCCTTAGTTGAATTAATCAAATCCGTCAAAACCCAACTCCCATTGTGATAGAGACAAAGGAATAATAACAATATTAATTAACCCTAATCTAGTATTGGCATAAGCACATTTAATTAAGCAAGAACAATTAACAATTAAATTGGGAATTTAAAGGAATTAATTAAGCATTAATCATGACTAGGGTTTTACTTAACCCTAGAATTGGAAAACTACTCACACATATTAATTAAGCAAATCAAAGAGATAATAAAAGAAAACATGATTAACGATAATAACAAGAGAAGGGAAGAAATCGAAAATTACAATTATGCGTGAAAGCTTGAGCAAAAAAACTAGTAATTCTCTCCCTTTTCCTAATAAATCTCTTTCCTATATATATTTTCTAGAATTAGAGTAGGAAAAATACATTAGGAAAATAAATTAGGAAATTGCAAATATAACAAATTAGGCCCTTTTTCACAGCAGGGGACGACCAGCTCCCCATGGAAAACCAGCTGGCCGAGCAGCAACTTGAGGGAGAAAAACGCACAAACCATTGGGCGCTAGTTCGCGTTCTGAAACGCTGGGTTGACTTTGGAAGGTTGTAACTTGAGTTCTAGGCATCGGAATGAGACGTATGACCTATCGTTGCGAATCTATATGAATCTAGTTTCCAATGAAACTTGAATCACATCAATCCAATGAGTGTATCTCGAGTTATGACCAAAATAGTGATCATTGGTCAAACTAATCTTTCACAACTATGAATATTTCTTCACTTTTAACTCAATTACACCCCAATAAACTATGCCATAACCCACATAGATGCAAAATGGACTTCATATAATGATAATGCTCGTGTGAAACGTCCATAATCTTCAACTCTTCTTCTATAATTATCCGCTTCACTTTACTTGCTTCCGAAAGCTTCCAAATAGTTGTAAAATTACCTGAAAAATTAAGAAACCACAAACGGAGCGTAATAAAGAACAAAATGGATAATATATGCAATTAATGCCTAAAATACAACTATATGGACCTAATATGCACCCAAAAATGCCTAAAATTCCGATATAAAAGTAAGTTATCACCTCTCTCAAGTAAACCAGGTCTACCCCTATCAAACTCTAAAGTAGGTATGGCAATGTCCTGCACAAAACTCAAATCTTTGTGCCTTTGCTCTTGAAGAATCATACGATATACATGAGACAGAGTAGGTAATTCAGGCATCATCAGGATATCAAAACGCACTTGCTTGTAAGTAGGATTTAATTTCATTAAATAATGCATGGTTCTACCATCATTCAATCTTTTCATAAACTTCTTTTTCAAAGAACAAGAACAATTCGCACGAGTGCAACAAGGAATAGGATCTAGATTATCATATTCATCGCACAACGATTTCAGTTTAGTGTAGTAGTTAGAAACATCAAGGTTACCTTGCTGAAAATAACATATTTGTTGTCGTAGATCGAAGAGTTGAGCGAGAGATGACTGACCAAAACTTTCTTCAAGATCAAGCCAAATCTCACGAGCTGTATTGAACCAAATGACACTCTTCTCAATCTTCGGATCAAGTGCTGCGATTATCGAACCCATTAACATGCTGTTACAATGATCCCAACTCTATAGGCCGAATCTCCAATATCTGGCTTAGGAAAAGAACCATCAACAAAAACACGTCTTGTGCTTAGCTTGTAAGACAATTATCATAGATCGACGCCAATCATTGTAACCGACGCCATTGAATAGCTTAGAAACGAACTTTTGCTGAGTCGTGTCTGAAGGATAAATGTAAAAATGACTGCTAGGATTTTGTGTAGGTTCAAGGGCGCAGCTTTGAGTTTGATGTTGTTAAGAAAAAGTTTTTGGAGAAGTCATAGTGAAAATTGTACGTAGAAAATGCTCAGAAAAAGGTGAAAGAGAAAAGAAGAAGGAGATCTCAATTTCAATCGAACAAACAATGAATCAAAAAAATAACAAGAAATTCGCTCAAGAATTTCAAAGAAATCGCTCCAACAAGAAGATGCATAGTTGGCTCAAAATGATGAAATCAATCAAACATCTGCTCAATGAATCGTAAGTAAGTAAATCGCTCAATTCAAATTTGATGAAAATCGATGAAAAAATCATTGTAATTTAAGAAAAAACGCACAAAAGAAATTAACGAAATGTTGATTTTAGCTCAAATAATGTTCGCTCATAAGAAATGGCGAAACGAAGGAATAAAAGAAGCTTTGAAGCTTCAATTGAAACGTTAATGGCGGAAGAAAATAGGTGGCTCCAATACCATGTCAGAGTGCACAATATGAATAATGAAAGAAAAAGATAACAAACTTTAATTTTGTTTTATTAACTCTAACTAACTCTCTAACTTATTATTACATTTGCTTTTATAGTGAAGTAGTTATTAGCTGTCATAATCAGTTCTAACAACTTAGTAGCAACATGTGTAGAGTATACAAAGTGTAATACTGAAAGAATACATTGTTGAATACTAAACTACATGAGTAGATATACGAACATCCACTAAATGGAGACAGGGCTACTCAGCACTCTCTCCCTAAAATAGTTGCTCTAGTGTGTGGGTTTTGGTCTAATTATGCCAGATTTCAATTTTGATTTTTTCCATTCCACAATGTTTTGTGCACTTTCTACATAAGAATGTTTCACAATAATTTGTGTAAAACGCTTTATTCCATATTAAGTAGGTGTTTTGGAATGTACGGAGTATTCTAATAAGGTTTGACAAATCATGTGTACTCTTTCACCTATATTACCATATATTATAATATTTCTACTTCATTAATTAATATACACTTAGAAGTTAGTATCCACCTATGTTACATTATCAAATATTACCCTTTGGCTTCACATTGTGGAATAGAAAAAGTAGTTTAAAAGTGTGTTATAGTTTTACACTAAAATAGGTATTCTTATAATTATATAGAATGCTTTTCTAATGCCTTAGGGTGCTGAATTTGGACCGGGTGGATTTAAATTTGTAGTTTTGTCAATTTTTTTATTATATATATATTACTTACAAAAAAAATATTATTTCCCTCTTCTTATAAATAAACTAAGTACAACATTAAATATAATGATACATAAAACATAAATAAATTTCGTATTTTAGCTAAAAAAATTCTTTATATATATCAAACTTTTACATTAATTTACTAAAATACTAGTTTTCAAGGAAACTAGTCCGGACCTGAATTTTTCGCCCTTGGACCGGATCGGAACGGAAACCGGAATCACGAATTTTCGTTGGCTGAGGACTGGACCGGAATTTAGACTTGATCGGTCTAATCTAAATTCCGGTCCGGATCGGGTTGTGCACACCCCTAACCTGGACGGTCCACATGGCAAACTTTTGGCACTCAAGCTATAGTGAGCCATGTAAGGAGTGGGTCAAAATTACTTCGTGTTGTGGTGAGTTGGCACTGATGCCGGATGCTTCATATGGATACTACTATATACCACAAGTACTTTATAAGGATAGTCGTCTCATTCCCAATTCAATTTATCCCCATATTAAAGACGACCAAACAATGATTTTAAAATTTTTCATTTTCAATCCTAATATGTATACCGCTTATATGTTTTTGTCTATTCCCTTCTTCCTAGGAAGCTAGTGAAAACTTAGAACCGTCAATTGTCATGCACTGCACTGCATTTTTTGCATAAGAAAAACATTAGTCCTAGTGTCCTACACTCCTACGTAGTGACGTGCAGTCAATGACTCAATAAACTTCCAAAGTTCGGCGAGTTGTACCACTATTTGCAAAAGGTATTGCAACATTAGCAGGATAGAAGTATGCAATATCAACAAATTTTCACCCATTATTTCCACTTTAATACTTCATTCCTAAGTGTTCACGACTAGGAGGTTGTTCAACGAATGTTCTTTTTGTACGGAATATATATATATTTTTTAACCTCCAATTTCTTTATTTTCTACTTGTAATATATATTCATACATTTTTAATCATTCATTTTATATCTAGCTAAACACTTCACTTACCATCATGTTAGTAAAATTTATGAATAAATTTAATTGGTAAAAAAACTACGGAGTAAATAGTACTGCTAGGTACTAGCTCATTTCTCCGTCATGCAAATTTAATTTTTACAGGCATCTATGATATATACCTAGAGGCTAGAACTTTAAAAAACTTAAGAAGTTCCTAGGAATTGACTATAGGTTATTTGATGTATTTTGGGAAATGTAAATTCCTAGATATTTTAAATGAAGAGAGTTGCGTAATTAAATTTTCCTAATTTTGTAGACATTTCGAATTTTCCTACTATAGAGAAAACTTTATTAACCGATCATATAAACTGTCCACCCGGCCACCCCTATATTGTGAGACAAAAGAATGATAGTGGAATCTTACTAAACACAATTTTAATACCTTTTTTTTGTTATAAAAATTGGGTATTTTGCATGAGAGGTAAAATATTTATTTGGTGCAACTAAAAAAAGAACGGACTAATATTTTTTATTCATTTCTATTAGTATTGTGTTAGTTTTTCACTTTTTCGGTAAATGGATGTAGCGCGCATTCTTCTTAGAATTTCCCCCTTTAACTAGCCTAGCTAATATGCAATTCATGAACTAATATTTTTTATATATTTCAACTCAATATCCTTTAATTTGAGCTCGCAAGTACCACCTAAATACTTCATGAACTTCTTTTTATACCATTAAAGACGTTAACCTTCTCCATCTCCGATCCTTCTACATTCATGGGATTGAAAACTTTTATTCAGTTTTCGTTCCGGGAAAACATAAATTCCGGATAACTGAAAATTTCGAATCGGAAATATTTATTGAACTCGATATTGTTAATTGAAAATATAGTTTAATTAAAGTAATCTTTACTAATTTTTGTTTAAAAACCTTAAAATCAGTATCAAAATTAATTATTATGGATTGCTTTATACGAAATATGTTAGAACTAATAATACTAATTTTTAATGTAGACTAAATAGGGAAAGCGAATACGCAGATGAAGTGTTTATGTATTCGACACACAATAATATAGTAACAGATAGAATTCCCGAAAGTGTGTGATTTCATCAAAATTATTATTTAGCTTCAACCGAAGGCTGCGATTAGGGTGCCTCTATCCAAAACCACCAACCATCTACTCCTATGTCAGCCCTTATACCTACGAACAAGAATGAATTTTCTTAGTTTTTTAAACACAATTATTATTTGCGGTGGGTGGAAGCAGCATTATTCTCTCTCTTTAATAAAAGTGTAGGCAACTAAATAACTAGCCTAATATGCAATTCATGGGAATTGAAGGCAACAGTTTTTCCACACGTCTACCCAATATCCTATGAAATTCACAAGTATCGCCTGAATTATTCAACGAATTTCCTAGTAAAGCCTTCACGTACAACATTAGCCTTGCCTACACCCTTCTCACCACTCACCCCATGACCCCATAACTATCAAATACCAACCCTTACCACCCATGACCGTCGATTGCTTACCACCCACTATTAAACAAACACCCCCACCGAACTCGCTCCCTAAACGTTACCGATCCAATATCTTCACGCATAGAATCATTTGAGATCACACATCAACAACGAGCCGACCACTTAAATTAGTTTGTCCATCGAGTTTTTTTTTTCCCGAAAAATTACATGGATGTATGAAAAATCCGCACCAAGGTAGTGGCATGTCGAATATCCTCCATAACCTAGAACACACCATTGGCAAGGTTTTGGCGTGGAAAATGAACTAATTAATAACGTAAGCATGTCAGATGTAATGAATTTTTTTGCTAAATGTTTATGAATAAAACTTATCGGATATGATTTTTAATCTACCTAAAATGTTACTAATCAAGACTCATTTTTCTTAAACACATTGAAACCAATCTACTTATCAACACTGATTGCTATGCACTATATCTAACGAATATTAATTTAAGTAAAATAATTTTTATCAAACCAATTATTGTTCAATAGAACCTAAAATTACGATCAAAATTAATTATTATTGATCGCTATATACAGAATATATTACAATTAATTATGCTGATCGTTAATGTAGACTAAACAAATAAAACGAATAAACAGATAAATTATTTATATACGTATTATACAAACATTTATATTATCACATAAAATTCCCAAAAATGCGTGATTTCATCGAAATTATTGATTGGCTTCGACCAAAGGCTACGACTAGGGTGCCTCAATCCCAAACCACCAACCCCTCCACCCCCATGCCAACCCTAAAACCCACAAACAAGAATAGAATTTTCTCAATGATTTAAGACACAACTTCTCATTGGTTGAAGAATGTCATTATATGATGTCAATACCTAAAATTCCATACCTCTACAATTTCAAACCAATTAAAATACCCCCAAACCAAATAAATAAATAAATACCAAATACAAAATCTTTTGAATTTTTTTTTTTCTCAAGTAAACGCCAGTCAATGACTCAATTCCCATATTATGGTTCTTTCACTCTAATTTCCTCTCTCTATCTCTTTACTTCGTCTTCTTCTTCACTTTCAATTTTTTCTTTTTCTTTTATATAGTTTTTGTTAATTCCTCTGTTTTTGTTTTATATCCTCTGTTTCACTCCAAATTAACACTAAAACCTCCATTAAAACACCATGCCTACTTCTTCTCGTCACACTTCTAAAAAACCCTCTAATTTTAATTACTTGCTCTCCAAAATTTTCCCTTTTGATCGTCGAAAAGGTTAATCTTCTATTATCTTTTCCTCTGTTTTTTGTTATTTTGTTTCGGTTTTTTTTTTTAAGATTTTCTTTTGTTTTAGTTTCAAATTCATGAATTTCATTGACAAAAACCCTTGAAATCAAAAACCCATTTTCGTTATATCCTCAATTTTGATAATTTTTAACGTAAATTCCCTTTAAGTTATGTTTCTTTTCCTTTCTTGTTTTATGATTAATCTTCCTCTGTTTTTTGTTTGTTTTAATTTCATATTCATGATCTTAATTGACGAAAAACCCTTTTGATCAAAAACCCATTTTAGATATATCGTAAACCACTTAATTGTGTTTCTTTACTTTCTTTTTTCATGGAAATTTAATGTTTTTTTTCTTCTTTTTTTTTTTGGAAATTAGGAGGCGAAATTGCAGATAATTGGGAAATTGTCGATTTTTGTGATTCGGAAAATGCATGCGAAGAAGATGGTCCCAGAACTCAAGGAGAAGACCCTGAGATCGATTATGGAGAACCCAATTTCTCGAATATTTCTTCTAATAAGGTTAATTTCTAATCTTATATAAAAAAATCCCTTTTTTGTGTGACTTTTTTTTGGTATATATGTTTACTACGAAATAAGAATTTTGATGGTTTTTTTTTTTTTTAATTTTTTATTAAATTTTAGGAGATTAGTTCAATTTCTTGCATGTTTGATACTCTTTAAATAATAATATATATTTATGATGATGATATTTTACTAATAGTTACTTTTTTTTACTTTTGAAATGTTTTAATTTTATTTTATGAGTTATGATAGTTTGATTAATAGATGACTTTCAATTTATTGATTGTGTAGTGGATAAATGAATATGAAATAATTGAAGTATTTTCTGTCTTTATTATGAATGGTAAATAAATATAGCTTACAAAAGTTTGATACCTCAACATTTCTTTCTTATGATTGGATAACTGTGTTGATCGTGAAAAAAGCTATAAAGTACTATGTAAGGAAAAAAAAACAATAATTGTGTAATTTGCATAACTTTTCATTGAAACATTGAATTTGTTTAGGAGGGTGTGACAAAAGTTGAATTTAGGGCTTTTTTGATGTAACATGTAACACTATAAAACTTTTTTTTCAAATGATATTGTTTTATGTTATGATTGTGATGGCGATGTACCGGTACTTGGTGTGGTTTTGTGTTGAGTTGTGTTTGTTATTAGGTACCTACTACAGTGCTTTCTCATGGATTCTAATTCGATACCATGTTTTCATGGCGCGATCTAGTATGAGGCAGGGTTACATTCATCTAGAATTGGCCGGTGTAGCATTTCATAGCTTATAGTGTTCATTTTTAACCATGTTAATCATGTTCTTTTCGAATTGTACATTGTTTTGACAATCATTCTGAATTTTCTGGCTCATTAGTCTTCTGTAATTGAAGTTTGTCATGCATTTTTTATTATGTTAAGCTTTTCTTAACCATGCTATTGTATGCTTTTCAACATCATTAGCGATACACATATTTGACGAAAGCTGATGTTCTCCAACTCCTGGAAGATATGATCACCGATGTGTCTGCTGTCCTTTGGCTGGAAAGAAAGACAGCTGCACTACTTCTGCAGCGCTTTAAGTGGTAATGAATTATTTTGGAAGCAATATTAAGTGTTGATGTTTTGTTGAGTCCTACTTAGAAGAGAAGGCCTATCAACTAGTGAACTAGGGGGAAATTACAAACAAATGAATTACTGGTAGTTTTACACTAACTAAGCTATGAAATACTATAATTATGAAGTTAATAGTCTTATTACCCTTCATTTCTACTGCAATTAGCTTCAGTTTTTCAAGTCCTAGGAGATGCCATCTTACATGCAAACTTGGTGTATTTTTGAAGGGACGTCAATCAAACCTGTGACGAATGGCTGGAACATGAAGAGAAGGTCTGCAAAGAAGTGGGTCTGTATATGAAACCTGTTGCCGAAACCCCTCCTGCTAATGCAGCTGAAGTAAGCAATATTGTTAACATGTTTTGCTGTTTTGTACTTGTTTTATTTTATATATTCTCGAAACTTTCCTATTCACAAATATGTTTATTGCAGATTACTTGTAGCATATGTCACACAGACTTTCCTAGGGATGCCATGCTATCTGTTTCGTGTGGCCATCAAATATGCCGTTCTTGCTGGGAAGGTCAGAAGAACTCAATTGGAAAATTTTGCTGCTATTTAGTTATGGCATTTATGCTGCAAGCATGTTAACTGTTAAGTACTTTTAAATGGTTTCAATTCACTTGTCTCACAATCTACTTCTGTTTATGTCCTATTTTTAGGCTACATTAGAGAAGCTATTAACATTGGTCCTCAATGTCTGACTTTGCGATGCCCTGAACCATCTTGTGATGCTGCTGTGGATTTCAACTTGATAAAACTTCTTTCATCCGAGGATGATAAGGAGAAGTTTGAAAATCACCTTCTGAGATCTTATCTTGGTTGCAGCAGTGAGGTATGTTAAATTATGAATTCTACATTTCATATAGGATATATACATACGTAGTATTTATCAATAGTTTTCCTGAAGAAGTATCATATTGCTATAATATGTCCTTTTGGCTATATTCTTTAGGGAAGATGGTGTCCCGCTCCTGGGTGCAACTATGCAGTGTTTTCTTCCAATGGTGAAGAAGACAGTGTTACTTGTCAGTGTTTACATAGTTTCTGTTGGAATGTAAGAATTCCCTGATCTCTGGAAATCATTTTTTTAGTAATTGGCCCTTTTGAAAAATATTTGGTTAACAGCAAAAGTATCGAAATTCAGTGTTTTATATTGAATTGTGTGATGACCATGTAGTGTTCTGGAGAAGCACATGCACCTGTTGATTGTAACACACTTGCTCAATGGATGTCAGAGTTAGCTTCTCAGTCTGAGAGCTGGTATGATGATTATTTTGCTAACATAATGAATGTTGATTGTAGTTTTATTTCTCCAGTTTTCATGTGCTGAATCATCTGTTATGCTTGTAGGCTGTCGGCAAATATAATAACATGTCCTAATTGTGCGGTTAAATTTGATAAAGGATCAAACACTTCTTATGATGAATGCCCGACTTGTGGACATAAGTATTGCCGGTAATCTTGCATAAACCGAAGCCTATGTCAATGAGTATTCAATTGAAGAATTTTATTGGAACTTTATATTACATCTGATTTATCATTCTTCCAGTGTTTGTGGTGAAGACAGGGGAGATGCATATTATTGGACTCACTCATGCGAACCAGTAAGTTTTGTACAACATCCTGATTTTATAGGCACACTATGCAGTATTATTTAGCTTAGGTTAACATCTCTACTATTGTTGTATTTGTCCAGGATAATGAGCAGAAAATGTTGTACGGGATCTTCCTCAAATATAATCACTGTTATACAGAATGGGCAACCTGTGAAGCGGTATTTGACTTAACATCTGCATAGATAACTTGACTAATGGTATTGATACGTTGTATTTTCTAACTGCTGTTACCTTCTCTCTCTGATCTGCAGTCTAGGGCAAATGCGCTTACAGAATACAGGATAAAAATGGAATTGCAGGTAAGCTAGCTACGTTTTCTTAGCACGGCTTGTATACATTGAAGTTATATATGAATTATAATACGAGTGAAGATAATATTAACGATGGTCCTGTTGTCTTGCCCAGCTTGAACTTCTGTGTGTAATGTTCGGTGTTTCATCGAAGGAACTTGACTTTCTTAGTGAAGCACTATTACAGGTTAGGAATCTAAGTATTGTATACTTGTTACAAAGTAACAAAATTCTCTTTTGATAAGATACGAAGTACCAACTTTTGATCACACAACCTAAGTTTATGTTGCCATGAATTTTTGCTTAGGTTGCTAAATATTGGCAATTCCTAAAATGGACACACGTATATGGGTATTACCTGCCTGCTAGTGAGGGCGGCAAGAAGCAGTTCCTTGAGTTCCTTCAAGGTATATTTACACTTAATAAAGCAAGGTACATGAAACAAAGCAACATTATTTAGCTGCACAGTCTCTAATTATTAGTTATGTTTTCTGTTCTGCAGCTGATGCAGCACGTCAGTTGAGGCGGACTCAAAAGCAAATCGAGGAGCTTCTTCAAGACTCCCTAGACTGCCCAGCTGCAGAATTCTGGCTATTCCGAAGCAAGATACTTGGTCTGACTCAGTAAGTAGTTTCTTTGACTGCTGATTTTTATACATTGCTTCATGATGAAATACTTTTTTCTACTAATTCTAAAGATATAAAAAAAATGTCTACTTATCAGAATATAGCAGTTATTTGACAATCTGGTCTGTTAATACAGTGTGACAAGAACTTACTTTGATCGTTTGATGGAGGGGATAAAGGCTGGGTTGTCAGAAGTGGAAAACAGTCCAAACCCAAGCCTAAAGCACAAGATGTCTCGAGATGATGAGGAAAAGGGTTGCAGTGGAAGAAGTTCAACTCAACTCCTGGACAGCCCAAGCTTAAGCCCAACCGCCAAAATCATGAAACTTTTTGATGACATGGACGTCAGAGGCCCCGTTAGCAACTTTAACCCTGCTGAATTTTGCTTCGACTTCAGTCCATCAGAGCTTGAGGCCAAACCAAAGGTGGCTAAACCAAAGGCTGATTAAGTGGTTGTGATTTCGAACCACTCCTTACTCTCTTCGTTTTGACAATCTCTGTAGGCAGTTGGTGCCATATTTCATTGTACAGAATATAGCAATCCTAAATTCTAGGAGTATGCCTTTGTGGTGGTAATTAGGAGCATAAATCATTAAAGGCTGCTGTTTTGCCTGTGAATACACAAAACTCAGAACCTTAGGATCTATCATGGTGTGTAAAGAGCACTTTTGACAGTTAATTTCTGCTCTTTTTAATAAATCGTTACTGTTGAGCAGTCCTTGATTGGTTGTTTGCTGCGTTGATGTGTTTGGTTTGATAGTCATTTTATATCAACTCCACACTAATGATGAAGGTTCGTTACTCGGCTATATACCTTTGATCTGAACTTGATCCCACAGAGCTTATGGTACTTGTGCTGGTTCCTTTGTTTTTTTTTTTTTGTACCTAGCAAATTGAACCAAGTGAAGATTTGGCTTGGCAAATTTCGCATGTTATACAGCTGAACATGATTGCCATTGACCCGAAAGATTAGTTATACAACTAATTGTGTTTGATGTTGAGTAATGAGCTAATATACAGTAAATTGTATCCGATTGTTCCAATCCAACCCAACTCCGGCCGATACAAACACAAACTGAATGATTCATGAACTATGATCCGAATCAAAAACAATTGGTGATTTGCTGTTAGTACTAGAGAAGTCATTACCAATGTGGAGGTAGTTTTATATCAATAAGATTCACCAGTCCAACTCCAAGCCTCCGTTGTACCACCACCACATTGTTTTGTAAAAGTATACTCATTATCAATGCAAAATACACGAACTTAATCTTATTTTGATTGTTATTATTAACCCCCTTCATCTTTGATTTATTAATTTTCTTTTTCAATTTAATTGATGAAGTTTTAGTGGTTAATTTGGCTTAGGTGTTTAATTAATTATTGATGTTAATGTAATGATGCTCTAAGTTCAAGTTTGAGTTTGCATTAATATATACTTGATTTAGATTTTTCGCAAATTGTTTGCATAATGTATGTATTGGTTGTCGGAACTTAATTAAAGACGGTTATATTTACCGGAGAAGAACTCAAATTAAGTGTTATTACCAAAATTCAAGAGAAACTACATAACGTATAGCGTTTATTTAATGGAATAAATTCACATACTTAATAGCAACTTAATATAACCTGTTATATTTAATTTGAACTTGTTAAACAATTAATTCAAACTTAAATACATGTTTACAACGTAAACGGTCTTGATAGTATATAAATAACACCAACTTTCTTTTACTATTCACTCATATCGTGCTTTAAAACAGAAGAAAACCTAAAAGTTTCCCACAAAAATATATATAATAATGGGTTTCAATCAATCTACACTAGCAACTTTCATTGTTATTGTAGAGTGCATTGCTAGGATAAGTGGAGAACAAGACTCTAATAGCTTTGTGATGCCAATACCAAGTGATCCATGGTTCAACCAAACTTTCCCACATGAGCCAAGGCCTGGTTTTTACCAATTTTTGGGAGAATGCATTGATAAAACAACAAGGCCTTGTTGCACACAAGTTTATAATGCCACTTTTAACAAAGAATTGGTGAATGATATAAGTTGTTGTCAAAAGATTGTCAATGCAAGTTATATATGCAACAGATCATTATCCTTTGTACTTGGAAAGTTTGATAAGTTCAAGAATAATGCTACTTTGATCTCCCAACAAACCAACAAAATTTATCAAAGATGTCTTGAATTAGTTCTAATTAAGCTAAGCCTTGTTAAATAATCAGTTAAAATAGAGGTTTATTAGTTGATATTTGCTAATCTTGTTTGATTATGGATTAATTATTATGTGACTTTTATTATATTTTCTTCGGATTAGGCATGAGTTAATATGGTTTGATAAAGTTGTGTATTGTTGCTTTAATTTGTTGAATACATGCTAATTAAGTTAATGAATATAGCCAGCTCCCTTTTGATTTCTCTTCATTTCTTTATCTAGACGGTCAATAAAGCAAAGATGTTATCACTGCCCCATTCGTCTTTAATTGGGTTTTACCAAGTAATGACAAATGGGGTTATTGTCTTGCAATCCGAAAATTTCTTATTACATTGGATCATTATATTTTAATATTCGGTTTTTTGATCGGGTACCCTTAAACTTTTTACAATATCACTAGGTACCCTCGTGGTTTAAGAAATTCATGAAATATCCCCTAATTTTTTATTAAAACTCATTAGATAGCATTATTAGCAAACAACATTAAATTTTTGTTCATTAAAACTACGGTTTTAGATGTGCATGGTACCCCTAAACTTTTTATGATTTCACGAGGTATCCTCGTGGTTTCAGAAATTCACAGGGTATCCCTAAACTTTTATTAAAACTCATGAGATAGCCTTATTAGGTAACAATGTTAGATTTTTGTTCATAAAAACTACGGGTTTTTTTTTTTTTTACAGTTTTTTTAAAACTTTTTACGATTTTACGAGATACCCTTGTAGTTTCAGAAATTTATGGGATACCCTTAAACTTTTATTAAAACTCATCAGATAACCTAATTAGCTAACAACGTTTCATTAAAACTAATTAAAACAATTTAATTCATTAATTAATCACTCTTTAATAACCAACACCATTAAATATCAACCCAAACTAAACCATTCATTTAATCTCCAACCACCACCTTCTTCGACGAAACCACTCATCAATGACCCATCTTCGGCACAAGATGATAACAAGAATGATGGTAAAAGGGCCACAAGATGGATGGTAAAAGTTTTTTAAAGGCAAAACCCTGAAAACCTATCGTAAGGATCGGAGTTCATTGGTGGTCCATGGTACGTAGTAAAGAAAACAAGCGAAAATAAGACGGGACCTAATTAAAACTGCCCCTCTAGAGACCTGAAAATCTGAAATATAGGTTATTATTTACTGGTTTTTGAGGTTAAGGGGTCATCGAAAAGTAGTTGTCAAAAATGTTACAAGGGTGTTTTTCCATGTAATTTTTCCTAAAAAGGCCATAAGAGGGATAATAACAAACTCTTAGAGTTTTTTTTTGAAAGGGTGTTTTTCCCTTCTTTTGAAAATGCCACAAGAGCTATGGTAACAAATTTCTAGAAGTCGAAACCTACTGTAGGGAGTCCTATGGTGGCCCTTTCCACGTGATAAAAGAATAGGGTAAAAATACAACGATGCCCGAGATGGCCCCTCCGAATGCCTAAAACAAAGCTATTATTCACTGTTTTTTGAGGTTACAATTTACAACATCTTGAAAAAAAAAAACCAAAAATATTACCAGGTACCCATACGGTCAAGATATAAATCAAGACTAGACGATTCGTGCTGAAACTCACCAAAGCAATACGACGTATAATTATACATTTATACACCATACAAAAGGTATAAATTTGGTTTTATAACCACCAAAGTTGAAAAAAAAAATTGAAGATTGCAGAATGTATGAAGATCTTAAGAAGACCATTAAACATTCAACCATTTTCTTCTCCAAACTCACGTATTTCACCCATCCAACTCGCCATAAACAACCTTTTCAACGACCCCTTTTCACTCAACAATGTCGATTTTGGCCATCTTCTTCAATATTGCTCAAACAACCATCTCCTTCTTCAAGGGAAACAGCTTCATGCTCGTCTTATACTTTGCAATTTCGCCATTGATAACTTCTTAGCTTCAAAGCTCATTAACTTCTATGCTAAAAATGGGCATATTTGTAATGCACGCAAAGTGTTCGATGAAATGCCACAAAGAAACACTTGGTGTTATAATGCTATGTTGTTAGCTTATTCATGTGATGATAAGCTAGTACAAACATTAAAGCTGTTTTCTTGCTTTGTAAAGGAATATAATGGTGGTTTAAAGCCTGATAATTTTAGTCTTACATGTGTGTTAAAGGTGTATTTTAGCTTGTTTTCTGATGTAAATTTGGGTAGAGAGCTTCATTGTTACGCGTTGCGGCATGGGTTTGATTCGGATTTGTTTGTTGTTAATCCTTTGGTGACTTATTATGCTAATTGTGATGAATTGGGTATGGCTAGAAAGGTGTTTGATTTGATGAGGAAAAGGGATTTAGTGTCATGGAATGCCATGATTTCAGGGTATTCTCTTGGTGGGTGTTATGAGGATTGTTTGAAGCTTTATAAGCTGTTGTTAAAGGTTGATAATTTGAGACCGGATAGTGTGACCGTGGCGAGTGTACTCCAAGCATGTGCTCAAAAGAAGGATTTAGTACAAGGGATGGAAATACTCAGGTTCGCGATAGAGAAGAATATTAAAATGGACAACTTAGTTTGTAATGCGATTATAGGGTTGCATGCTAAATGTGGCAGATTAGATTATGCTAGGGAGTTATTTGAAAAGATGAGTGAGAGAGATGAAGTTACATATGGATGTTTGATTTGTGGATACTTGGCTCTTGGTCGTGTAGAGGAAGCAATGGATCTTTTCAGGGAGATGGAAAGGCCGAGTTTGAGTACGTGGAATGGTTTGATTTCTGGATTAGCAGAAAACAGTTTCCATAAGATAGATGCCATTGATTTGATGAGGGGAATGCAGGAGTTGGGGTTCAGACCAAATTCAGTGACACTGTCGAGTGTTCTCTCTGCATTATCCCACTTCTCGAATTTGAGGGGAGGTAAGGAAGTACATGCCTATGCAATTAGAAATAATATCGAAGACAATGTTTATGTGGCAACTAGTATGATCGATGTTTATGGAAAAGCTAATAATCTTCTAGGAGCGAAGCGCGTGTTTGATCGATCAAGGCATAGGAGTGTAATGGTTTGGACTGCGATTATTGCAGCTCATGCAACGAATGGGGATGCTAATCATGCACTTGATCTTTTTGAGAATATGTTGAGTTATGGGACTCAACCTGATACGGTTACCTTCACTTCTGTACTGACTGCTTATGCATACTTAGGTGATATAGACAGGGCTTGCAACATACTTGAGGATATGTGTGACAAGTATGGCATACAACCTGTAGCAGAGCATTATGCTTGCGTTGTTAAGGTTTTGACGCATATAGGAAAGGAGTCTGAAGCGTCTGAATTTATGTCTAAAATGCCCATTTTGTTTAGCACCAAAGCAAGTGTACTGCATTGCTAGAGTGGTGCCTGAGGAAATTTTTTGCTGAAATGAAACTGAATACTTGTATTAATAAAAACTGGCAGTCACACTAGTCTATACTCATGTACCTTGGCTGAAGGAAGGAGAAATGAGAATGTTTGCTAACTTGTGAATCGTTTTTTTTTTTTTCGAAAACTAATAAAGCTAGGCAGCAAGGCTTAGGGAAGCCATATTGGCACAGCTTTCTCCTTAAGTTTAGCAATCTAAACCGACAATGTGGATTGTGATGAGATTGGGAGGTCGCATTTAAGAGTTAATGTTTCCGAGTGGGTTTTTGGTACAGCTGACCGCACGCAAACCAAATTGTGCGGCGCAAAAGACAAAAAAACTGACGCGTCAGAAAAAAGAAAAAAAATACACACATTTCTTCTATGAATATGCTGTTTTTTTTTTCTCTTTCATTCACCTACTTTATTTATTTCTTCATTCATCATTATGCTAGTTCTCTAATACAAGTCTTTTTTTTTTTTTTGCTACAAAATCAATCAAACATAATATTAAAGCTTCTTTTTTTTTTTTTTTTTTTTTAAAAAATCAATAAAACATAATATTAAATCTTCTTTTTTTTTTTTTTTTTTTTGAGAACGATATTAAAACTTAATTTCATTTAAAAAGTTAAATAACTCTTTCAATAAAAATTAATAACCAAAAATTTAAAAAACCCCTTCAACAAACCTTAGTAACCCCAGAAAAAGTTAAGTAACCTCTTTAACAAAAATTAATAACCCCACAAAAAGTTAAGTAACCTGTAACTCTTTCAACAAAAGTTAGTAACCCCAGAAAAAGTTAAGTAATCCCTCCAACAAAGTTTAATAACCGCTGAAAAAGTTAAGTAACCCTTTCAACAAAGATTAGTAACCCTATAAAAAATTTAGTTATCCTGTCAACAAAAATTAGTAACCCCGGAAAAAGTTAATTAACCCCTTCAACAAAGATTAGTAACCCTATAAAAAAACTTAGTTACCCTGTCAACAAAAATTAGTAACCCCGGAAAAAGTTAAGTAACCCCTTCAACAAAGATTAGTAACCCCTAAAAAAGTCAAGTAACCCCGTCAACAAAAATTAGTAACCCCGGAAAAAGTTAATTAACCCATTCAACAAAGATTAGTAACCCTATTAAAAACTTAGTTACCCCGTCAACAAAAATTAGTAACCCCGGAAAAAAGTTAAGTAACCTCTTCAACAAAGATAAGTAACCCCTAAAAAAGTCAAGTAACTCCGTCAACAAAAATTAGTAACCCCGAAAAAAGTTAAGTAACCCCTTCAACAAAGATTAGTAACCCTAAAAATGTCAAGTAACCCTGTTAACAAAAATTAGTAACCCATTGAACAAAGATAAATAACCCTCAAAAAAGTTAAGTAATTCATCCAACAAAGATTAGTAACCCCTGAAAAAGTTAAGTAACCCTCTTAAACAAAATAAACGCAAATAATAAAAAAGAAAAAAATTCGAGAGATAATTTTGATTTTCTATCCCAAAGAAGGCATAAAAATAACTTTGAGCTAAAAAAAATAATAGAAAGTAAATCAAGAGCTTTCAAAACTAAAACCAAGCAAAAAAAAAATGATGAAATTATAGAGTAGAAGAAAAAACAAAATTCAAATAATGGAGGTGGACAAAAAAATTAAAAAAAATAGTTTGATGAAATGCATGTGGTCAAAGGATGAGTATTTAAATTTAAGAAAGAGTTGAAAAAAAAAAAGGAAAAAGTTCACACATCACATGAATACCGCATACAAAAAGAGTAAAAAAGAAGAAAAAAAAACTGGATTAAATATTTGGACTCTTATAAAAATGGGTCTGCCGCACCATTTCCTACCATGCGGCAAGTTGCATTTAAGAGTTAATGTTTCCTAATAACACCTCCTTACGGATATTTTTTTTCTCTATACTTTATTTTAAATTGTTGCATTTTATTTGTAACAAAGTTAGTGGTTTTTCTTTTAAAACAGTATGTTCTCCTTTACACTTTACCTAAGCCTACCCGTTGGCATACAGCAATCGCCACACTTGCCGGTAAGTTAAAAAGCAGCATTTCACACACTATATGAAGAAACCTAAGTGCAAATGCACAAAGCTTTCAGAAAGCCAACTAAATAATGTTTCTACCATAATTAAGAGCAATAGGTTTTGTCTGATAGATTACACTTCCAAGACTCTAATCAGAAAAAACCCAGGGCAAGCTGTAAACCTACTGCTGTGCTAGCATAATTTTTTAAATTAAAATTAAAAAAGAAAAAGAAAGAAAAACAAAAAAGAACAAAAAAAAGGAAGATGAAGTCCTGATTATAAACCCCAAAACATAGTGAACAAAAGGGAGTAGAATTTGACAACTATCTCAATATCCTGTACAATGATTCCTGAACACCTATAGTAAGGATGCCAAAAGAGAATCAACCAGTTAGACCTCTGCCCTCCAATAATATTATGCCTTCCATCCATAGCTTAAATTGTCATCAAGTTCGCTATTGAAAAACCCATTTTCTGCAAAATCATGGGGCAAATCTGGAACCATATCATCTGTCAAGTGCAGATTTTGTGGCATTTCTGGTGCTTTCTGGTTGTATCCACCATTGGAACCACCTAAAGCTGCGGAAGAATCGTTATTAGAGACAGCTTTAAAACTGTTGCTCTTACTAAGAGTGGGACCGCCCCCTCCTGACACATTACTCGATGCAGCTGGTGTAGCTGGCGTACTATTGCTTCCATATCCCAACCCACTTGCAGCTGCATTTGCATTCATAGTTTGCCCACCAAGAGCTTTTTGTTGTCCAGCGGCATTATTTCCAGACATATCCTGCAGCAGCTGTTGTATCATGTGCTGTTGCAAAGCTTGGTTGCCTTGGGAAGACTGCTGTTGATTCTGGGATTGGTTCTGTTGAGGTAAACCATTCCCACTTGCAGTACGCTGCTGCTGCCCACCCAATTGCGGATTTGAAAACCCACCTACAGGCAAGTTCTGCATTGACCCTGGAAGGACACTAGGAGCTCCTTGGAAAGAGGATGATGGACTTTGATTGGGATTGTTCTGTGAAGATGATGCTTCCTGCTGAACTGAGTTACCACTTGAATTCATAGAATTCTGTCTCATCATTATATTTTGATAATTGGTCAATGCTAAAGCAGCTGCTGTTGGACCACTCAAAGCACCTCGATTATTGGCAAGCATGTTAGGGCTGCTGCCCATGTTAGGGTTGTTGCCCATGTTAGGGCTGTTGCCCATGTTAGGGCTATTCATCCCCGGCTGCTGCATTGCCATAAATTTGTTAATAGTGTTCCTGTCAGTGGGTAAACCCTGAATACTAGCAAGCTGCTCGATTTCGTGCAGCCTTTGCATCTGCAGCTTGGAAGCAGAGCCATGTCGAGGATAACTTTTCAATCCCTCTGCATGAAAAATTGAATCAGAGTTCTGTACCAAAAGGATACCATGAACATAGTTGCAAAAAGAGATTGGATGACATTTGCACGGAAATACTACACATATCAAGTTTCAAATAAAACTTTAAAGACAATCTAAGAACAAGTTGTATACTAGCAACATGTTACTAAACATGATAAAAACAGATTAACTGCCAAAGGTCATCAAGAAAATGCAGGAAAAACATAATCACAATATCTTGGTAAAGCTTATTGAACATAAAAATCCTTGAAAGATGGAGTAACCCCAAATGACATAATCCGAGTAAATGAACAAAAAGATAAACACAAGTTTAGGGGGCATTCTCAGTTCCAACTCCTGACGGCAAAGTTGGGAGCAAAAGCAAAACAATCTCCAATCAATTGAACATAACTACAAGCCTATAACTAAGACATTAACGTTTGACCCATGGTAAGCTCATAAATTAGACATTCAACAAGGAGAAACATCCATTTTTTTCATATACAAGGGAATCCCTGGCATATGCAACCAACCAATCATAATAATTACTCTTCACAAGGAAAAATTACCAAGTCAGCTTCCAAGTTTCACTTCAGCACTAACCAATACCTACATCATGATAACCACCCCAAAACAACTAAACAACCAAAGTTCAAGCTCTGCAAATCTAAAACCTCCATCCAGATTCCTACTCAACAAAAGTCACAGGCTGGAGGGAGTAGTTGATACGTGTTGCATCAATACTAAATTTTATAACATAACTTTTGAAAGCAAATAGACTCAAATTACTAGGATTTTTTTTAGGCAATTACTCTACTTGTGTTGATTGAATGTAAGCAAGCCAACAAGGCAACAAACAATAAATACAGCCCATCGTACCATACTTCCTCCAACCTCAGCTCCTATCTATTTGCCTCATTTGAGTCATTTCCTTTCAGAAAGTTTGCCATTACACCTATTTGACCATTGACATCTTTAATTATGTACTACCTTCGTATCGCAATACTCGCAACTTTTGTCATTTTGGGTTGTAACACAATACTCGCAACTTTGCTTCTTTTTCCATTTTTATTATACATTAAAATGAGAAATGACAGATAATTTTTGTTTTAAGTTGGCCCACTTTATCTCTCATCAAACAATTAATCCATACCCTTATAAACGCTAGCCATTTATTTTCATTTTTTCTCCTAGGAGTCCGTATCACACTCCCCAAAGTTGCAAGTATTGCGAAACGGAGGTAGTTTATGGTATTCATAATGTGTTCGTTAAGACAAATCATACAAGACTCATGCAAATTTTTATTCTTACTAAATTCAACAAAAATTAGAAGATTTCCTACTGATGCAATCATTATCAAATTCCATAAGGCACAAAAAATAAACCGATAGAGTAGTTTCAATACAAACTATGAAAGAGTCCTAGAGATAAGAAAATAAATACATTTCTATATAAAAAAAAAACAAAAGCCAATATGTATTAGCAGTAAGTGTTAGGCAATTACCTATAGGCCCCACTTTGTTGTCACGGCAGTAATCAATGAGGTCTTTCATACTATTAACAACCTCTGCGATCTGTAACAAGTTCGCCAGAGTTAAGAACAAAGCATATATGACATCAATATCAGTTAACAAATAAAGGAGAAACAAAGCACCTGCAAACACCTAACATATCTTTTCGAGAATCCCAAGTCATTGAGTGATTGTAACTCCAAACTCTTAGCAAGCTGCCGACTAGCTGTTACCATCCTATAGCAAAATTAATTAATGTTAAACTTGCATAATGCAAACTCACGGACTCACCCAAGTCTGAAGGAAATCAAATTTTACAGAACTCAAGAACCGGGAGACAATGGTCACCTCTCCCCTTCTTATCGCCCAACTCCTTGATATTAAAAATGCTAGTTTTAAGGAGAAGTTATTGTTCCTCTTTGAAACTCACTGCCAAACCAAGGACTTGTTAAAAACAAAACAGGTCCTTTACCCTCTTTCAAAGGACTCCACACCCAATGCCGAGTGCTTTAATAGATATGTAAATCCACAACACATGATGTGAATCATGTGATTACAATTCCTTGACGGGCGAGCGCGCATACACACACACACTCACACTCACACAAATAATAATAACAACAACAATAATAATAAAATTGGCGTATGCAATATTGTGAGACTTGTGGAGAAATATACTAAAACAGGCAACCTATATTGGGTTTCAATAACTTATCCTTGTGGTTAGTTGCAAGTTCGTCAAACACTAATGAACTGGAAGCAGATTCAAATGGAAAAAAAATCAATTCTCCGGCTACAACAAAGCAGAAGCTCATCTTACGAAGAAATACATGAAATATTAATTTTAAATTAAAAAAAAAAAACACTCACATATTACTGCTTGCTTGTAAATCTTGTGAGGAAACTGCTTCGGATTCAGTTTCAGTGAGTGTGCTTTGACATTTTTGTGCAACTTGAAGCAATTGATTCACCTATAAGTAAATGCCTTTTTTAGTATATCTTTGCCCCTCGAAAAAAGAGCATTACAGGAACAAATGTTAAGTGAAAACAACAAATTCATCACTGTATATCAAAATAATTACTACTCTTTAGTTGCAACATTTTAAGTTGCACGGATCCCTATACAAAATTATCTAATGATAATTAAACAATTTAAGAGCATATAATTAAGTAATGGTTAAGTAATATCAAAAATTAAACAATCACCATCAACACCTCAAACCCACCAGAACCACCACCTGCCAACTGTCCATCACCGAAACCACCACGAAAACCAACACAATCAAACACCACAAACCACAGAAACCATCAGAACCAACCAACGAAACCACCACAACCAAATACTAAAGCCACCGAAATCAATTAAAAACACCAAAACTAAGGATCGAAAATAAAAAAAAAAACAAGCAAAAGTAAGGATCGAAAACCACCGGATCAAAAACCACAAACCACAAATTCAAAGCCACCAACTCCACAAATGCACAGATCGGATGCCAAATGATCGGAAACCAAAAACCACACATTCAAAGCCACCAACTCCACAAATGCACAGATCAGACGCCAACGAAGGTGTTGGTGGTGTTGAAGGTTGCGATTGTCAGTTGGCAGGTGAAGTTAGTGACCGGTGAAGGCTTTTCTCAGTTCAACTGGGGGTTCGATTGTGGTTTCGAATGATGGGAAAAGTGGTGGTGGTTGTGTCGACCGAAAGAAAGACAAGGATGATGGTGGCAGCATGGGCTTCGAATGAAAGGAGTTGAAGAGAATTGAATGGTGGCGGTGGTGGTGGTTTTGGATGAAGAGGATTTGGTGGTTTCGAGTGAATGTAATCGAAGGGTGATGGTGGTATCCACAGTAGATAGGGGAGATGGTTGTGGTGGTTTATATTTAAAAGAGTAGAGGGTTTAGTTATTCTAATTAGGTTAATTAGTTTAGGATAGTTACTTTTAAATGCTTTAATTTGGGGGCAATTATGTAATTCCCAACAAAAAAAACTACCAAAAGAGGAAAGTTTGTAAATGTTGCAACTTTGCAACTAATGTAAAATAGCCTAAAATGGAAACTGTTGCAACTAAAGAGAAATGGAGGTAGTCAAAATGATTCAAACAACCACCACAGAATGTATTTGAATAGTTACAAATAACTAAATAAAATACTGTAAATAAAATAAATAAATCTTCCCCACAAAATAAATGAAGGACAAAAGCTATGATATAATATAGCAACTTCCCTAACTAAAACATCATACCAGCAAGAAAACAGGACATAAAGATATGATGTTCTATATGGCCCTAGAAAGGAAACCACACATCCATAAAAGAAAGCGGGATATTTACAATAAATTGGCTCAATATAATGCAAAATGTTACTTCAAATCAATAAGCATGAAAAGAGAATCAAACCTTAAAAGTTCATTTAAGGCTTGATGCCCTTGTTTTCCAAGGTAACATAGGGAGAAGAATATGTACCTGGGGTGCAACAAGCCTCCTAGGAAGTAGCTCCTCATGACGTCGTGCACAGAAGTCCCATGATAGTATCTGTTGATTAAGCAGGATATGTGCGAAGAAGTTGAAAGACAAAACAAAAGCCAAAGGATAAAAATATATTGCATTACTAAAGCAATCACCTCACCTTCAACTCCTGAGTAAATATGATTCTGAGCTGACCTTCACGGATGACGCGAAGTTGCTCATAGACACTCTCCTGAACAGCTTTACCATATTCCAACATCATTATTCCATTAACAAACCTACGTTCACGAGGCAAATCAACAAACAAAAGCTCATCTATCACACCGCTGCCAAATTTTATCTCATTAAGCCGAGGGAGTACTTCAAAAGTTGCTTCTGTTGACACATACCAAAAGAAAAGGTTTTAGAAGAAAATTGATAAACAAAAACGTGTTATTCATGCATTGTATGAAGAGGCAGAATAGATGAAAAGGGTTAGAGGCAGAGAACCACAGATTCTGGCTTAATAACTATGACTTTATTAACATTATTTTACAATTCAAAGATCATGAAATAGTTTGTTTACAAAAATAAAAAAATAAAAATTGCACCACCTACAAGCAGCAGTGCATAATTTGGTAAATTCCAAACTTATTCCTTTGTGCCATGCATCTTCAGAATCCAGAGAAAAAATAAAAAATATATATACAAGTAATAATAATGATAACAATGCTAAGCAGAAAACATACTTACCAAACCCCCTTCCAGACTTGGAGCCACATATATCACAGTGCCAAGCATCCTACGTTATGCAAGTACCATGATTAAAAAATCCGGTCAAAATCAACAGAGTAACCAGGTAGAGTCGTACAGTAAATTATACAAAACAGAAAAGAAAAAAAGCTAACCATAGCTGCTTGCGGGAAAACTCCTAATGCATGATGTCCAACATTGTCATAAAGAGACAAACACCACCTTTTCTTAGCACGAGGAGCATAGTATTCTGCCACAAATTTCCTCCAATAGGCAATGGTATTTTCCTGTTAACACACATACAAAGATGAGTGTGGGACAAAAAGGGATGTAGCCATCCTCTACAATCATGACAAATTAGAATTTCATATATACAACTACTCACTGGTGGTCGTTGCCGCTGATGATAAAGGTACTGCATCAGCCGCCGTGCACATACACCTCCAGTGTCATTTGGGTTCTTCATGGCAGCCATTTGCTGCATGCCTTGTTGTTGGAGCTGCTGCCTGAGCTGCTGCTGCTGCTGCTGTTGTAACTGAGCACGCTGCATTGGTGGCATAGCCTGCAACATCTGTTGCTGCTGCCTTAGTCTCTGCTGCTGAAGCATAGCCTGCAACTGTGGATTATGGCCTTGCAGCTGCATTGGATCCTGTCTCTGCAGCAACTGCTGTATAACTTGTTGTTGTAACACATCTTCTTGCTTAATATCCAGCCGAGGTTTTTTCTGAAGATGGGATAAACTAGCAGGAT
The DNA here is from genome assembly GCA_016808085.1 of Suaeda aralocaspica. NCBI lineage: Eukaryota > Viridiplantae > Streptophyta > Magnoliopsida > Caryophyllales > Amaranthaceae > Suaeda > Suaeda aralocaspica. The sequence goes on from PYUH01000049.1 coordinate 4,358,536, forward strand.
CTTGTATGAACGAGTTGGGAATCCTTGAGCCCATAGAAAGTGGGAGTTGGCCCGTTTGAGATGCTGGCAGTGATGAAGAATTGGAAACTCCTTGCGGATATTGTTGTTGATTCTGAATAGTTTGTTGCGAATTAGGGTCATGATGAGAACCCTGCTGCGGCCCATCTATTACAGAGGAACCAGAAACACTAATATTATTAGAAGAAAATGACATTGGTGAAGCTGGCAAACGTAAGTAGGATTCTGTGTTGATGCTGGCACTTCTTTGCAACTGAGGGCCTCCTGAGAAGGCTGAGTTTGCATCAGTGACCAAAGAACTAGCTCCAACACTTGGCCCCGAATTTGCCACACTGTTCAAAACTGTCTGATTCACGTCGCCAGAAACTGGGCCTAGGTTCGAACGCCCTGTTCCAGAAATTGAATTGGCAGAATTCCCAAAAGACGAACTCAAGTGGGAGTTAATTACATTCTGAGAGAGTGCATCTCCTTGGAAAAAAATACCAGAACTTGCTGAAGATTGTGAGAGTGCTCCAGCCACCCGAGAAGGTGCCATGAGTGGCACCGACCCCTGATGGCTGGAATCCAAATAGCTCTCCAAAGCCAGGCCTGGTTTCCCCTCTTTTCACCACACAGATATTTCTTTATTTCCTCAAGTAGTGTTACATACAGAGACCCATACTACAATAACCCAACACTATTAAGCCAAGTAACTACCCACTCTAGGTTACCCAAGTCGCTCCGACGTACACTGATTTGTTTAGTTTGCCTTGACAGCCTTATACTCTAGTGAAAACACAAACCGAAGCTATAATCAGCAGAAGAAGTATAACTTATGCTAACCAAAGCTAGGGAATATATAAGCAAATTCACATAAATTATGCTAATCTTACCCAAATCACTAAGTCAAAAATTAACAACCAAAACTCAATAAAAACCCAATTCAATCTATTCATTTAAGACCTAAAAAACCCAAGTTGCTTATTTGTGTTTTTTTTATATATATATAACAACCTATTTAATTATTTATCCTACAAATTACAAATACGAAATCTATCCATAATTATTTTAGTTACCAAATCAAGGGTTAAGTTATCCAAAACGAAAACCCTAAGTACCTACTCACTAATTATAACACCCACAAAAACAAAACTAATTAGAACAACTTTTACACACAAAAGAAATCACAACTTCTAACCAAACAACACACAACAAAAACAAAATCACTCCATTATTCAAGAAAATCCATGAAATCCCACAAATTAAAATCCAAAAAAAATTATAAAAAAAAAAAAAAAAATCTACTTTTACACCATACACTACAGTTAATAGCTCAAAAGAAACCCTTTTATTAAAACCCCACAAAAGATTAATGAAGTTAATTGCAATATTAGAGCTTTAAAGTTGAAATTAACAACTTAAATCAAGAAAAATTAAATACCCAAATGAATAAATAACCCAAGAATTGAACTTTCATTATATATTATGCCAAAAAATTGTGCAAAATAACAAAAAGATTGAAACTTCACAAATAAAACAAGTTATGGGACAAATTAATACAACAAAAAATAGCAGTGATTACTGAAAATAAATGAAAATTATTAAATTCAGCTTAATTTGAAGAGAGAGAAAAGGAGAGCAAACCTTGAAAACGGCGAGCTGAGAAAAGGTAAAACGACGGTAGAAAAATAAAAAAAAATATATTAAGACAAAATTAATTAAAATTGAAAATAGAAATTAAAATTTATTTTTATTTTGAAAAAAAAAAAAAAAAGAAGGGAAGTTGAAAAAACAAAAATATAGGGGAAGAGAGAGAAAATCTAAAGTTTAAGACATACACTTTATATATAGATAGCTAAGGATGTGGAGGGACTGGGTAACCGGTTGAACCAGTAAATTGCAAAGTGTTACCGGATTTAACCGGTAAATGGGACACGTGGAGAATGCTTGGTAGGCTTACGTAGTCGGTGGTAAGATTAAAGCGGTGGAATGCAGGTAGTTGATGACGTGTAAGGTTGTTATTGGATAAGCAATTAATAAAGGATTTGAGTTCTTTGGTGGGTGGGATCGTATGTGACGCGGTGTAGGGTGAAAATCACCGTATGATATTGCCACGTGGAAAAATCGGAGAGAGGGCTGATGTAGGGTTGTGATGGAGGGGCTTTTTAGGAATTTAAAATTTGGTATTAATGGGACATGTAACACGTTGATGGAAATGATTGGGTTGGTGTGATTGATTATGATTGTAATGATGGGTGTGTTAAAGTGGAAGTGATAACAGGAGATTATTCCTTATTAGTACGGACTATGAATTTGAGTTTTTAAACCCTCAAAAAAGAAAAAATATGAGTTTTTTTTTCCACCTTACAAGTGGGAGTGATAAAATCCAAATTTGTTTTCGATTTTTTTTCATTCAAATTTTTTAAATACATTTGAATTAACAATATATATATATATATATATATATATATTCATTTCATTTAAAATGAGTTCAAAACTAAGAAGTATTTTCATTTTAATAAACAAAATATTTGTCATTAGTTGTATTTTGCATCGGTTGTATTATATACATTTTTTGTTCATCGGATATGGTTGAAGTTTAATAAAATCATATCATGTAATATACATTAGGGGTGTGCAAGATTTTACGGTTCCGAATTTCCGGTCCGAAATTTTCCGATTCCGTTCCGAAAAATCGGAATTCCGATCAAGATTTTTGAAAACCGAAAAAAACGGACAGGATATCCGGTTTTTTAAACCGGAAACCGGATCGGATACGGAATGGATTTTAAAAAAACGGATTCCGGATTCTTAAGGAAAACAAAATCCGGAATTCCGGATTTCCGATCCGGTTTTTAAGGGTATATGTGTAAATTTTAGAGAAAATTCTAGTATATAATTCGGAACCGGATTTCCGATCCTTTTTCCGGATATCCGAATTTTCGGAATTCCGGTTTTTCCGGAACGGATACGGAATCAATTTTGTTGGTTCCGGATATCCGAATTTTCAGATCGGAAAATTTCCGATTTCCGGTTTTGCACACCCCTAATATACATGCATTCTTAAAGATCACATACACATGCATTCTTTAGATTTACAAGGTATCCTTGACATTTGTGTATAATATGCCAAACATCTCTAATAAATAATTAATAAGAGTATTGAATATGGCAACTAAAATAACTGAATGTCAATTGACCTAGCCTACAATGTATTTTTAATTATTGAATAATGGGAAGCCTCATAAAATCTTAACAAATTCGTTTGTTAAATAGTTTTGACCATTCTGAAATCCATTTTGAACATTGATGCAAGAACCCTCTTGATAGTATTAGACAATATTTTGGCAAATCGTGGGCTAATGAGTTAATTAAGTTACTAGTTTACCAAGTTTAGAGTGTTTAAGTTAGTAGTGTGCCAATGTCTCGTACATTAAACACTAACATTAAGGATAACTATTAAATTTGGAAAAACGCAACGATACCACATGAATTTTGTTAAAGCTCGAAGAACATAGTGATATATTTGTTTTCTCGGATAGCCACAATGTTTAATTAGAGATTAATTAAATACAATAGTGATTAAAATTGGGGACAAAAATGTATGAAATGTTAAATATAAGTATATAAAAATATTTTACAAATTTCTTATAATGTTAAAAATAGACATTAGACAAAAATACTTGTATTCAAAAGTTACAAAAATTGTGTAAAAGTGAGTATTGTGGAATAATTGTTGAGTCAAGGTCTTTAAATAAGGAAAGTAAAGGTTGGAAAAAAGAAGAATTAAAATGGCAAAAGAATAGATGCAAACAAACCCTCGCGTGGCTTGAGCCGTCCACTAAAGTTTTGTTTCATTCTTATATACTTAGGTGTCCAAGTTGCTAATACTCTAATAGTGCTTTCCAAAATATTAAAATTACCAATGGTGTTCTAATTTTCTCATTAACCAACTAAATAATGTTCAATTGTATTTGATATATTTTTAAGAGCATTAATTACTACTTCCTCGTTTTAATTTAACTTTTACGTCTTATTTTTACACGTTTGTCAATATAAAATTTCTGACGATTAAATCTTTAATTTGGTGTTAATAAAAAGTTGACATTTAATTAGAATAAATCAAAACGAATTATACAATACCCTATATGGATATGTTTTTACCTATATATAAATTGAAAATAATGGTCAAAATATGAGTTGTGAATAGTAACATAGTCTAAATACACATAGTATATTGAAATGGATGGAAGGAGTATTATATTGTCATCTTCAATAAAAAAAATATATATATATAACACATTGTCCCGACCTAAAAACTATTGTTTTCGCAAATAAAAAATAGAGATAGAATCATGGATGACCTTGTTTGATTTTATTTTATTTTTTGTGTTTAAGGAATGAATAAAATCAGGAAGAAAGTTCTAACTAACACGGATACATAGTTACTTCTCACTCTCGCCGTAATGGTTTTGTAATAACTAAACTAATAACTGAGCTAGAAGAAACATATTGAGGGAGTAGTCATAAGAAGGGACAAATCAACCATTAATAACTAACTACCTTTGGAATAATGTATTTGGTGAAAAGGAAAAATAAAAAGAATGTAAAAATATTTTCAGAATGAAAATTACAATATTAAAATTAGATATTACGGAGTACAGTACATTATTTGATAATTCTTAGATAGCTTTCGAATTTATGTGACACTATTTTAAGAAAAATATGAACGGATACACAACTAAGGGCCTATTTATTTCAGCTTAAAATCAGCTCAGTTCAGTTGTGTTCAGTTCAACTCTTCTTTTATTTTGCTAATCATTAATCCGTAAGAAAAAATTTCAGTTCAGTTCAGTTCGGCTATTTTCAGCTGAAGTAAATAGACCCTAATATAATGGCGGGTGCATAGTTACACAATTTTTATTTTCACCTTGCAAGTTGCAAGTTGATTTTAACATTAGTGCAATGCCAAATGGTGTAATGATGTACACATTATGGCTCTGTTCTCTTCACGGGATTTGGCTGGAATGAAATGGAATTGATTGGATTGGATTGGAAAGGAATGGTATGGATGGGATTAGAATAGATTGCCGGGATTAGAATGGATTAGAATGGATTGCCGGGATTATTATTATCATTAGTTATTAATATTTTGTAACAATGGTAATTATTTTTTAACATTGAAATTATTATTATTATTATTATTATTATTATTATTTCCAAATAAAAAAAAATTGTCTGTTGATTTCAGCTTAATTTCAGTTTGATTTGATTCGGCTCTAATCAATTCAGGTCAGTTTAGCTCCAATCAATTTGTCGTCAAATAGTTGTGAAAAGATAATGAAATGACATTGTTCATTGCATGAACAGGCAAGTACTATCTTGTGGACTCTGGATATCCAAATACTACGGAATACTTGAGTCCATATCTTGAAAGAGGCGTGAGACTTCACACTCCTGAATTTCAAAATGGTGGTCCTCCAGATGGAAAATTAGAGAATTTTAATTACTAACATTCGTCATTACGCAATGCAGTTGAAAGAATTTTTGGAGTATTGAGAAAAAGGTGGAAATTTTTAAGAATGATGCCACAAATGGAACAAACGTATCAATTGACTATAATTGTGGCAACATGCACTTTACATAATTTCATTCGATTAGACAAGTTAGGGATTAAAATTTCTCATGGTCCCCAAAATATTGAACGTGTAGCTGATTTAGATTTCACTAATCCGACACGAACAATGTTAATGCGAGACATTCGTGCAAATATTGCAGATGAAATATGGCAAGATGTGTGTGCTGGAAATATGAGGTTCTAAGATGATGATGATATAGAGGAGGAAGAAATATACGAGGATAACTGAAGCACTTCTTTATCTACTTGTAAGGATATTGTATCTACAGTAAATTATTATGTAACAAAAATGTAGTAAAAAAAAAAAGCAAATTTGTTATGAACATTATTGTGTCGTCAAGATTTAAATTTTCAAGAGTTTAATTAAGAATTTAATTTTAATTAAGATTTAAATTTTCAAGAATATATTGTCGGGATTAAAATGAATTGCCGGAATTAGAATAGATTGCCGGGATTAGAATGGATTGGAATGGATGACCCGGGAATGGAATGGAATGGATCGGGATTGTAATCCCGTGAAGAGAACAGAGCCTATATTATTTGAAGTACCAAATAAAATACAATATAGTGAAGGTATTTCCTCGATCTTTTTTGTTTGCTACTTCCAAAAACTTAATAACTTTCTTTTTAATTAACTTTACTAAAAAATTGTATTCGCATAGCTTAGAAGGAAAAATAAATAAGGGTAATGATATATGCAATGCTTAGTGTTAAAAATAAATGTTAAATATAAGGATTAAAATGGAAATAATTTAGAAATCTGTGAAAAAATCACACATATATTTGTGTAATAAATGTGTAATTGGAAAATTTTCATTTTTAGTCTTCTTAAACATAAACCTAAGGCTATGTATAGGGGTGTGCATAATCCGGCCTGGACCGGAATTTTGACCGGTCATGTAATACCCCGTAATTTTATACACGTTATAAAATTAAAATAGTATTTATACGTAGCAGTTTACGTATTTTTAAGGAATAAATATAAATTGAAAAAATTAAATAAAGGAATTTAATTAATACGGAGTTTTATTTACTTTATTTTAAAGAAATAAATTTTATAGGTCATAAAATAATTTTTATGAAGGTCTAAAATGTGTGAAAAAATATTGTAAGGCTTTTAAAAGTGTTTTTAATGGGTTGATGATTAGTTTAATTATGGGCCCAAAACTAATCCCACTTCAATTAGACCTTTTGGGCTTTTCCTAAACCAACTCTAAATCCTTTTGGGGCTTAAATACCCCCTTTTAAACCAAAAATTCAGAATTTCCCAAGCATTCAAGTTAGGATTTCCAAAAGCAAAAGAGAGAAGAAGAGAGAAAAAAAAAAAAAAAAAAAAAACGAAGGGAGAAGCGACGAGAGGAACCGAAGGTCGCCGGCCACCTCTCCGCCACTGCTGCGCCGCTGCTGCCCTCGCCGGCCGGCCGTCGCCGCCACCTCCTCCCCCTTTGCCTTCTCGATTTTCGAGGTACAAAAAAAAAAAAAAAACTTTTCTTCTAATTTAATTTAATTCTTAAGCATGTTTTATAAATTATGTTTATGATCAGTTTTAGTAATGTTTTATGATTTATAATCATGTTTTTACGATTTGTAATTATAGATTTAAAAGTTGATCATGAAATTTTAATTGGGTTTGAGAAAGTATGAAGTTTTATTGTTTTAAATTATTTTTATGATCTAGATTGAAGTGGTATGATCATAGTTTAATTATATATGATGTATGATTAAATTATGATGTTAGATTGGTTTTTAACAAATTTAAGTATTAAACAAATCTGAAAATTTGTTAAATACATGTTAAAACAAGTTTTAAGTGTTCATATTACGCTAGTATGATCATATGAAATTATGATCACTACATATATTTTTAGTATGATTTATGAAGTTTAAAGATGATTTAAGTATGATTTATAAGCTGTCCAGATTTTATAAAATTCATAATTAATGTTTAAAGTATGTAATTAGCATGATTAATCATATAAGTTAAGTATTACATTATATGATCAATCATGTGTTTTTAGGGCTTTTCATGAGTTTAGAGAGGTCTAAAGGATTTTTAATTAAATGAATAATGCTGTAATTTTATTAAGGCTGTTTATAAGAAGTAAAATTAAGTGTTATTACTTACCAAGTTTCCAAATTATATTCTAATGCATAGATCGAACCATAAACCTATAAGGATATTAATATGGTGTTTATGCAAAAATAGTGTTTTAAAGAGGTTTTAAGAGGCTTGAAATAATTAAAAGTAAAGCTGCCATTTTTGGAAAGTAATGAAAAATAGAAGTTTTCGAAAAGAAAAATAAAGAGACAGTTATGGAATTGAATAGAGACATGTAAGGAAGGTTATGGATGTTTATCCATAGTAAAAAGTAGTTTAGAGTTGCTGTAAAGTTTAGTCAAAGAGGTTTTTCTTATATAGTTTTCTCTTATGTTTTAGGAGGATTCGAATCAAGTGAGTTCTAGAAGTAGTGGCGAATCACCGCTATTATACAAGGTACGTAAGTACTAAAGGTCATGAGTAGAATATCATGCTAGATCATGCTAGTAGTAGATTGAATATATAAGTTTCATGTTAGAAACTATATGATATGAAGTATGTTATGTGACTCTTGTTGACTTTTGTTGACTTATATGAAGCATGTTCAAGTATGCATGATTACATGATAATCCATGAGTATTTATTTATGCATTCTTATATATATATATTAATAATAACATCAAGGATGTTTGGAATGCATGTTTAATAAAAAAAAAGGTTGACTAGTAGTAAAAAATGAGCATGAAAGATTATGTTATTAAATATTTTGAGCAAAGAAGAGTTAGTGAATTTTATCACATGATTAGTAGTAATTGAGCAATTATTATTATTATCCACTCACAGTTTATGTGTGGACTAGTAAGGAAGTTATCCACCCACAGTTTATTGTGGACTGTTAAGAGAAATTAACCACTCACAGTTAATGTGTGGTCTAGAGAGGATTAATAAAGGAATAAATATGTTCACTATTAATGAAGATAATTAATATGGGTTCATGTCATGTTATGTTATGAAATGTTGTGTGATGTTATGCATGTTATGATGTTGTTATGTGAGAGTCATCACAAGTTATAAAATGGTTAATCACGTAAAGTGAAAGAGGATTCGCACCAAAACTCTTGGAACGTATATACCTTGAGTATGAACAGTGGGGGGAGTTGTCTAACAGAGGATTCAACTCCTAGTTAGGGGTACAAGACGTTGTACTTCTATTTTTAGAATTTTTATCTTATATGCGCTGGAATTCCGCCACTAGGGGCATAGTAATACCTTCTTGGAGTTGCTCCCAAGTGGTGCCTTGGGCAATTATTTATTTTATAGGAAGGAGCCCGTTCGATGCGAAATCCAATTATATAATAATTAATTCGAAGTAAGAGTCTTAGAGTCTTATGATGTCGCAATTGTGGTAAAGGTATGGTTGATGTTTTACTTTGATGCTCTTGCCTAGGATTTACTCATGCTAGTGTGTTGCATTGTCTTTAATGCTTATGTACTCAGCTTTGCTGATTACGTGCTTTGTGTGCATGGCTAATCTTTGTTTGGCCCTACGACGACCCATTTATTATGGCGAGTAGAAGTCTTGAATAAAGAGTAAGCAACAGGTTTCAGGTGGGCATCTAGTCGATCATGCTGGGATTGAGTGAAGAGTGTTCATGTTGTTTTAGTATTTGCTTAAAAATTAAGTGACTATTATGCTATTTATTATATCATGATGGATTAACGTTGTTTTAAAGATATTAAATATTATTTGGTTTGAAGGGCCGTTATGTCGGTTCCAAGTTGTTATAAAGTATCATGGGATTTGGTTTTGAAGTTTATTTTAATTAAGTTGTTTTGGTTTGTTTTTTTTAAAAGTTAAGTCTTCCGCTGTAGTACTTTGGTAAATGCCTTAGCCGTTTTCACGGTGGCGGTAATGCTTTGGTTTTCTAAAGTAGTTGGGGCTCGATTATTTTATAAATGTTTTCCGGAAATGTTAGTAGTTTTAGGAGGGAGAAAACCAGGGTGTTACAGGTCATGACTGGAATTTAGACCGGATCGGACCGGTCCGACAATTCCGGTCCTCGGTCTACTAAAATGTGTGATTCCGAGTTTTTGGTCCAAGGCCGGGAAATTCAGGACCGGACCAGTTGGACCGGATTGCTTGAAAAAGTTAGTATTTTTAGTTGATAATTGTAAAGGTTTTTTTAGTTAGAATATTAAATTTATTTGTGTTTTATATAACATTAAATTTTATTTTATACTTAGTGTATATATAAGAGGGAAATAATATTTTTTTAAAGTAATAATTATTTATTTTTTTAATAAAAAAATTGACAAAACTACAAATTCAGGTCCAACCTGTCCAAAAACAAGTTCGGACAGGAAAATTCAGGTCCGGTCCGGCCTAAGAAAATCGGGTATTCTGGTCTTCCGGTCCAACCGGCCCCGACCCGACCCGGTTCGGTCCGGTCTTGGACCGTGCACACCCCTAGCTATGTATATCGTTTCCAATAAATAGAGTGTGAAAAACTACATAACTTGTAAGTAAAATGGAACAATCTTTAAAAAAACGACAGCAAATGGAATATGTAGTATAGTAACTAAAAACATTTGTGATAACTTTTCTATTTGGGTCCCCGTTAAAAGGGTTAAAATTTTTACATGTTGAGTCACAAAAGGGTCCCAATAGATGATAAGTGCATAGTTCGTTCCCAAATGGTTTTTAGCTTTAAGTTAGCTCTTTTGAGTCGTTTCTACTAGTTTTGGTCATTTCTAGTGTTTTTGTTGTCATATCATATTATGTGCAATGTTGGAGCATTTGGAAGAGTTAGTAGGGAGCTTTGGACATTTTGGGAAGTCTTTGAAGAGTTTAGGAAGCATTAGAGAAGGAATTAGGAGCAAACGAGCGAACACGAAAAAGAATGAAGCAAGGAAGCTTTTCGCCCGGGTCGAAGTCATCGTGCCCGGGTACCAGGCGTTTCGCCCGCATTACCCGAGCGAGCTGCTGTGAGGGTTGTTTCACTTTTGTTCAACTTGTTTTGTGCTTTACTATAGATATATAGTCTTTGTTACTAAGCTGTTGTACGGACTTTCACATTATAATTCCAATTCATAAATCTCTAGTTTAGTGCTCTAAGTTGTATAGACCATCATCCAATTATTCAATACAATTCAAGTTTATTCAATTATTTTCTTCATTCTTGTTAATTTAATTTTATTGTTTTATATAGTTTATGTTATTTTTTTTAGTTTTTGATATAGATTGATTTGTTTTGTGCCCTAATTTCTATGTTGTTTGGTTTTGTTAATTTAATCATGTTTTTAGTATTAGTTTTTAATTTGATTCCTGCAATTTTCAACATGTGTGAGTAGTTTAGTTTCTAAGGCTAGGGGATCCATGAACTATCCCAGACGAACTTGTTTGGTAGTCGATTAATATAATTTATGGCGTTTCTGAATTCCTATTATCAATTTATATTGCTTGCGATTAAATACTAGCCAAGTTTAATTGTTAGTCTGATAATTGTCGAAATTGACGCCGAGAGGTAAGATTGCCATAATTAGATTACACGGATGATAGGCAAATGAGTCAAAGCGAGTGAGAGCCGTTAGAGGAGTTTTGAATGAGTCTAGATTCGAGAGAATTAGTCTGTCTTAATTCAGAGCGTCGTTTATTTGTCAATCGGTTGCTAATCGGTTTGTTGTCGGTTTAGGCGGACCACTGCCCTAGGTTTAGTTTAATTGATTTATTCGTGTTTAATTCCAGTTTTTAGCATTAAATTAGTATTTTAGTTGATCACAAATTCAAAGGCTCCTTATAATAAAATAACTTTTTAGAATTATTAGAAATTAAGTGTTTTCCTGTGGATTCGATCCCTACTTCCCTAGCTGCTTTGGTTGGTGTTGTAGGTTTATTTTTGATAGGTACACGACTATCCCTATCAGTTTAATGGTACTACAAATGTCACAAAATGGTGGCGTAATGACAAGAAGAGAACAATTGTTAAATGTTCAAAATTCTAAAGTAGAAGACTCGCAAGTCATAACGTGTATATGTAGTGGCTGATACCGAGTGTTGAGTCTCATGGTGTCACCAAACACCACCTAGGGAAAGAAGGAATGAAAGTGAGATGGAGCTCAAAACCTACCCTCCAAAGCGAAACTAAAGGTATAAACCATGATTTATTTGGGTTTTTAGAATGCTTTTTGGCAAAAAAAAAAAAAATGACATAATGGGCGTTGGGTTGTAAGAAGGCCCCACAAAAGATAGGCTGTCATTATAAATGTCATAGAAACAAAGGTGGAAAGACAAGATAATATACTTTTACCGATGGTTTAAAAATCCAATAAAGAGGACATGCAACATGTTTTATAGCGGCTAAAATTGAGCATCAGGCCTTCATTGTTTGCCACTAGCAAGCAAGGGTGCTCATAACCATCTGCTATGTAGTACAGAAACAAGTAGAATTTTCAAAATGAGGAAAAGCTAATTCTCGAAAAAAGGGAAAGCGGGTAACATGTACGAAAATAAATGATTTTAACCACAATGAAAAAAAAAACATATTACTTCATATGTTATTACAAACAAGAAAATAAATCTCAAATAAAACATTAACTACATTCCAGCAATATAATTACCGTCACCTATATTGACCTTAATATTGAGAATAATAGAGAAATAAAGTAGCTAACACTAATTGATTAGTGACTTAGCTAGGACTTTGATTGACTAGAGTAGCCCCTATGTATCCGAAGGCGCCCCTTTGTTTTTAATTAGGAACAAGGACTTAAGAATAGAGAAATGCACATTCTTGACAAACAACAAATATCGACAAAGACAAAGTACATCTTAAGAATGTTTATTTTTAGTGGATTTTGGGTTATGGCTCGACATTTTGGCATGTTAAATGAGATATTTGCATTGTTTATGCATCTATGTCCTTACTTAAGGAAATTCCATAAATATGGAAAATAGCATTTTTGTAAGGCCGAAATTGAGTGTTTGGCATCTTGAGATCATTTACTACACATGGTAAAAAAAAAGCCGGACGGAAAGAAAAAGGAGCATTATGACAGCCCTTTGAAAGCCGAAAACAAAAGCTATAGCCTATAATTCACACATTTCAGGGTTTCCGGAGTGCGGGGAAAAAATTATGAAAAATTTACAAGGTGCCTTTATGGTAAAATAAGGGTCCACATATGCTTTTTGGGATTTGGAAAAGGTCATAAGATATGTTTCGAAAAAGCTAAAAGATTAGTGTGTTCTTTTGTTAGTAGTGTCTTAATAAAGAAGATAATAAGTTTTTAAAGGTTGGAACCGGCAATGAGACGTACAGAGTTAATCTAGTGGCAGAAAAACATGTGAAAACCAAATGGAACCCCGGATACCCATTATTTGGAAGTTGAAAATAAATGATATAATTCACAAATTCCGAAGGTTTTTGAAGTCCTAGAAAAAATTTGCCAAAAAAATTACATGGTGATTTTAGAATAAAAAACGGCCCTAAAATGACTTTTCAGGGTTTGAAAGGCATACCAAAGGTTATGGAATAATGAAAAAGACAAGTACACCCTTTGTAGGATATCCTTTACAGAGAAAACATAAAAAAAATTAGAGGCTAAAAATAATTGTGGTTGATCCCAAGGTTACGAAAAGAAAGTGATTAAAGTTTGGGTAGGATCGGAAGCAAAACACAGCTCCGAAAAGGCCATTCAAAGCCCAAAGAAAGATAATAAGCAACGCTTTTCAGGGGTTCTAGAGTTCCGAAAAAACATCGGCTTGATTGATCCTCGAATCAAGGGAAGACTGCCCCAATAAAGTTGAAAACGGTTATAAATTTTATAACACTATACGGGAGATAAAAAAAAATCTCTTTCAAAACGTAACTTGGGCATGCATGTGAGCTGGGTCATGGGGGGATAGGTTTGGTACTCAACTTGGGTCATTAGGAAATGCTTGTATGTAAGTCACAAAGTTTTCGCGACGATTTTGATCCTTTAACATCAGATGAAGTTTCCTCGTATGGGAAATGTTTTCGGTTTATAAATTAAGTTAAGTTTTATAAACATCTATGAAGAGGGTTTTCGAAACTCCGGGTCATTGATGTTTTCGTGCATTATAGATCATTTGACTCGAGTGGTCAAATATATGGCTTCGTCTTGACACAAACACAAATTAATTATCCGATTTTTTTAGTTTATGTTGTTCAATTAGATAATTGAAAATTTTTAGGCTAGATTCAGGTTGAGATTTTTGGATCTTCGAAAAATTCAAACACAAAAGGTGAATGCTACCTTATTTTTGGCTTATCGAATGACTTTATTTTAAGATCAGTACTCCATAAAAGTGTTCGACATTTTTGTATGAACTCTTTCATAATCTAATAATTTCGTATCTCCCAGATTTCCACCCGAGCTAGATATCCGAAATGAACAACCTTCGTATGTAATACTTTTTAACATTTAAAAAAGTTACAGGATTAGGATTAAAATGTTGTAATTTTGGTAATAATAACTTGTAGGATAACAAAATCAACAAAAAGGAGAGTTGAAAAAGTGCATTTAATAATTAGATTTCTAGTTACCCTACTTTTTTTTTACAAATGACAATTTTTGGTTGTTCAAAAATCCAAAATGGACTACTCATAACATGTGTATAAATTTTGCTAAAAGTGAGTGCTAAGCCTTCTAAGTGGTAGAAAGATGAGGTGAAAATGGAAACCAAGTCTAAAACATTTTTTTTGAAAGTTGAAAATGAAGACCATTACCCACTTTTTTTCTTGAGGAATACGAAATCCACGTAAAAATATTAGTTTTTAATAGATGTTCCTTGTGTCTATATTAACTCTATAACGTCACTAGTGCAAACATACAAGCTAACACTCAATTCAAGAACAAATTAGAGAGTGAGGGTTACCTTAAATGGTTAAACTTTCCTTTCCGGTTCTAGAAAATCCTAGGACGATTTTCACCTCACCCGTATGGCTTCTTAACACACCCAAAAATAAAAATAAAAATAAAAATTAGGGACAAATCAACACCACATCCCCTCAAATAATCCTATCCTAAATTCCTAATCCTACAATCCCACATTCCCATGAATCCTAACTAGGTCAATATGGGCCACTCACCCACTTTTAACCCAAACCCAAACCCAAATTACTCATACACAACTCTGCCATAAAACACCAAACTCAAATTCCTCTTACAAATAAAACCCAAAATCACACGTGTATCCAACCACAAACATTAAAATCCCAATTCCCCAAAACTCTTCAACGTCAAACTTCCCTTCCTAAATGAATTTTCCAAGCACAATAACAACTGCATTTCCCTTTTCTGGGGTCATTCGCAATTAATTTCATCTCCTTAAAAATACCATCTTTTTTCTTTTTTCTTCTTCTTCCCAAAAATCAGTCCATCAATCAATTAATCATGGACCTTGATATGTCATCAATGGCGGCTGCCTTGGGATTATCAATCCCAGTTCTTCGATTTCTCCTATGTTTTGTTGCAACAATACCAATTAGCTTGTTATGGCGTATTATCCCAAGAACTTTGCCAAAACACTTGTATTCTGCTTTAACTGGTGTTCTTCTTTGTTACTTGTCTTTTGGGGTTTCTTCTAATCTTCACTTTCTTGTTTCGATCTTAATTGGGTATCTTTCTATGCTTGCTTATCGCCCTAAATGTGGCCTCATTGCTTTTTTTGGCGCTTTTGGTTACTTGATTGGTTGGTAAGTTGATTTTTTTTGTTTCAAAGTTTTGGTTTTTAGTTGATTTATTTTCATGGGTGTCTGTTGTTTTTTTTTCTTACATTGTTTGTTTTGCTACTATTGTGATTTGGGGTTTCAAAGTTTTGATTTTTAGTTGATTTTATTTGATGGGTGTTTCTTAATTCTTTTCTACATTGTTTATTTAGTTTAGTTCTCATGTTTCTTTTGCTGTTATTGTGATTTGTGCTTCAAAGTTTTGGTTTTTAGCTGATTTCTTTTGATGGGTGTTGTGATTTTCTTTTCTTTATTGTTTCTTTAGTTTGGTTCTCATATTTATTTTGATGATATGGTAATTTATATTGTGAGATATTGATTTTTAGCTGATTTTTTTTTTTATGGGTGATTATAGTTTTCTTCTCTTCATTGTTTCTTTAGTTTGTTTTTCTGCTGTGATGATTTTTTTTTTGAGTGGATAATCAGATCTCCCTGTTTGAGTGAGGATCATAGTAGTTGAGTTATTGATAATCTTCTAAACTTTATTGCATTGTTTAATTGATGTTTATTCAGTGATTTGGATAGTAACAATAGTGTTGGTTTGATAGTGAGTGATGAAGATTGAAAATGTGTTTGATTTGCTGTTCTTCCTACTATGGATGGAACCCTCCATTTGCTTGTGGAAGATGGAGATTTATTGGTAGCATTTAATTAATTACAAATTGAATCTTTTATAACAACCAAAGTTGATACGACCCGTGTGATGCACACAATTCTTTCATTCATTTAAATATAAATTTTGTTTTGGGAGTTTGTTTGAGCTGAAAGTAGAAGATTCTGTTATATTTTGCCCCACTTCTATAGTTCTATGGCAATTACAGTTGCTTCCTAGTGTACAATTATATCTTGATCATTGCCTCAAGATTTTGAAGTTGGAGTTTTTTTTCTTTTTTGCAGTTTATAATCATCTATGTATGTTGTGTTAAATAAGGGGTGTTTGAAAAAAAATGGAGAGTTAATTAATATGCACTTATTATGGAGTATTTTTTAGAATGGTTTTTTTATCTAGAGCATGGTTTGCTACTTTGCTCAGTAGATGAAGAAAAATCACTTGGAATATTGTCCTCTTGGCACCCTAACATAAACATTTTGTATGATTTGGGTTTAGATGTTAAGAAAGTCGATGTGACTAGTACACCTTCATGGACTTTTAAATCTATCTATGCAAGCGAATCAATAATGCAGTAGATGTTTAAAATAATTTACAATATGACTTGAAAGTGAATTAGGGAGTATTTTGGGATTGNTTGGTTTTTAGCTGATTTCTTTTGATGGGTGTTGTGATTTTCTTTTCTTTATTGTTTCTTTAGTTTGGTTCTCATATTTATTTTGATGATATGGTAATTTATATTGTGAGATATTGATTTTTAGCTGATTTTTTTTTTTATGGGTGATTATAGTTTTCTTCTCTTCATTGTTTCTTTAGTTTGTTTTTCTGCTGTGATGATTTTTTTTTTGAGTGGATAATCAGATCTCCCTGTTTGAGTGAGGATCATAGTAGTTGAGTTATTGATAATCTTCTAAACTTTATTGCATTGTTTAATTGATGTTTATTCAGTGATTTGGATAGTAACAATAGTGTTGGTTTGATAGTGAGTGATGAAGATTGAAAATGTGTTTGATTTGCTGTTCTTCCTACTATGGATGGAACCCTCCATTTGCTTGTGGAAGATGGAGATTTATTGGTAGCATTTAATTAATTACAAATTGAATCTTTTATAACAACCAAAGTTGATACGACCCGTGTGATGCACACAATTCTTTCATTCATTTAAATATAAATTTTGTTTTGGGAGTTTGTTTGAGCTGAAAGTAGAAGATTCTGTTATATTTTGCCCCACTTCTATAGTTCTATGGCAATTACAGTTGCTTCCTAGTGTACAATTATATCTTGATCATTGCCTCAAGATTTTGAAGTTGGAGTTTTTTTTCTTTTTTGCAGTTTATAATCATCTATGTATGTTGTGTTAAATAAGGGGTGTTTGAAAAAAAATGGAGAGTTAATTAATATGCACTTATTATGGAGTATTTTTTAGAATGGTTTTTTTATCTAGAGCATGGTTTGCTACTTTGCTCAGTAGATGAAGAAAAATCACTTGGAATATTGTCCTCTTGGCACCCTAACATAAACATTTTGTATGATTTGGGTTTAGATGTTAAGAAAGTCGATGTGACTAGTACACCTTCATGGACTTTTAAATCTATCTATGCAAGCGAATCAATAATGCAGTAGATGTTTAAAATAATTTACAATATGACTTGAAAGTGAATTAGGGAGTATTTTGGGATTGTGGTTGGTCGTGGCAAGCTGATATTACAAAATTGTACATTTTGCTTTCCTTGCTGATGTTATGCCAAGTTTTTTTTTGTCTGACATACGTATTTGTTGTGTTGTGATGTGTTGAAATCTAAGAATGCTGTTTGATGTTTGAATTTTTTCTCTCCCTTTTAGCCATGTTTACTACATGAGCGGAGATGCGTGGAAGGAAGGTGGAATCGATGCTACTGGTAAACACTTGTTATATTGCGTCTTCTTGCTTTTGAATTTGTGTTCGCCATCACTCACACTATCTGATGTAACATAATGGTGACCAGCTCACTGTTGCAATAGTCTAAAACCGATGACTTCTTATGAAGAAAAATATATATACACACTTCATTACACTAATACTTCTTTAGAGGAAATAACTAAATATTATTGTTTGCTAAGAGCTTATGTGACTGTTCTGATTGCCATTGCTTGTTTTAGTTCCTCTCATGTCTTTATTAGTTTTAGCAATCAATAAGAATGAACACGGATTTTTGAGATTCAGTTTGGGCTCATTTTCTTATACAAAAATTCTCCTTTTCTCCGTCTTAGTGTTTTTGTGTTCGTCCTTGTAGGTGCTTTGATGGTCTTGACACTCAAAGTCATCTCATGTGCAATAAATTATCAAGATGGACTTTTAAAAGACGATGACCTTCGTGAAGCACAAAAAAAGAACCGGCTACTGAAAATGCCCTCCTTAATTGAGTATGTTGGTTTTTGCCTCTGTTGCGGGAGTCACTTTGCTGGACCTGTATTTGAAATGAAAGATTATCTTGATTGGACGGAAGGGAAAGGGGTCGGTAATGAGGCTTTCTTGTTCGTCATGATGCTCTTGTTTTGTTAGGTTTTTGGTGCAATTTAAGCTATGTACTTGGACTCATTAATTTGCTCTTTGTTGTTGCAGCTTTGGAGCCCTTCAGAGAAGCAACCATCACCTTGGGGTGCAGTAGCTCGAGCTCTTCTTCAAGCAGCTATATGCATGGCTCTTTATCTTTATCTAGTGCCACTGTTCCCCTTGACTATTTTCACCAACCCCGTGTATGGGGAATGGGGATTTTTTAAGAAGCTGAGTTATCAATACATATGTGGATTTACAGCACGATGGAAGTATTATTTTATCTGGTCTATTTCAGAAGCTTCCATGATAATCTCTGGTTTTGGGTTTAGTGGATGGAGTAGTACTTCCCCACCAAAACCTAAGTGGGATCGTGCCAGAAATGTTGATATCTTTGGAGTTGAGTTGGCAAAGAGTGCCGTTCAGATTCCACTTGTTTGGAATATACAAGTTAGCACCTGGCTCCGTTATTGTAAGTTTCTCTGCTTCCTACACTGTTTATGTTATGCTACGGTTACCTTTAGAGTTTGGATGCCATATACTTGTATATTGTTTTCTTGTTCAAACACTGAATGTATCTCTGAGGCAACACATTCTTATCGCAGATGTATATGAGAGATTGGTACAAAAGGGTAAGAAGGGTGGTTTCTTCCAGCTGCTTGCGACACAGACAGTCAGTGCTATTTGGCATGTGAGTTTCTTCCCGACCGATTATAATTTATAAATCTCCTGCAGTGCAATTCAGGTGGTTGCACAACTCTTGGAAGTTGAAATATGTTTTATCTACATCTCGTGAAAAGGGATGCACAGCTTTCTTTTGAAATGCAATCTAGAGACTTGATATCAATAGTCAAGTATATCTCACCAATAGTTTATCCTGCAATTTACTGGGACTAATGGTTATTATTAATGAGAAGCTCCGAATATATAAACAGTGGGACAAGTTGACAAGCAATACATATGGATAATTTGTGGCTCATTATAATTCTTTGTTGAATCATTTACAGAGTATTCTTTTTGTTATATCATAAAAGGTCAAAGTATTCGCTAGTATTTTAGAAACGTAATTTTTTCGTTCATGCATGATCTCTTTAACCTATCGTTTTTGTTTGAGCTTTGAATTTCCATAACTTTAATTCCACTCCTGGAAATGGGATAATGTGGGTCATGATACAAGTTTGGTTGTCTAGTTTATCTACCATTAACTTAACTATTTTTCTTATGGTTAACAGGGACTATATCCTGGTTACATCTTCTTCTTTGTTCAGTCGGCTTTGATGATTGCTGGCTCTAAAGGTATTACTTGATACCAAGCCGCTAATGGCATTCTTTATTTGCATCATTTTCTGACTTACTGAAGCTCCCTTCTTTGTACAATCAACAGTCATTTACAGATGGCAACAGGGTGTGTCTGCGAATTCTTTGAAGACGATACTGACTTTGTCGAACTTTGCATATACAATTTTGGTTCTAAATTATTCAGCAGTTGGTTTCATGGTCAGTTTCTTGATGGTCATCCTCCTTTTTCCTCTTTTTCCAGATCTTTTGAAGGAAACAATATTTCATAGTATCTTTTAGAAATTGTAGTGTGATTTTCGGAGTTTCCACTGCTTGCTTGTTTGTACCATAAGAATAGACGCTTTCCCTCTTCCTAACAAAATTTTGTTTTTCCAGGTACTAAGCTTGCATGAAACCTTTGCAGCGTATGGAAGTGTATATTGTATTGGTACCATTGTGCCTGTTATCCTTTTAGTTCTGGATATGGTTGTCAAACCTCCAAGACCAACAAAGTCAAAAACTCAGAAGAAGGATCAATGACGTTAAATGATACGATACACATAGCAGACGTTTCTTTGTGGAAGCTTGCTCTTAGCTTCAATGCAGATCAAATCTGAAGAATTGATGCGCTTTTAGCTGCTTTTACTGTTATGTTGTTAGAATCTGTTGATTTTCATATTTCTCTATTCTTGGGGATTTTCTTTTACCACTATTTAATGTTTTGTAATTCTATATGAATATTCAGAGGTACACTTGATGAAAGTGAGCAGTTTACAAAGCTGATGCTGTTTTTTGAGTTTTCAGTTTGGTTTTTAGACTCTATTTTGTTGAAAACACAACAATTGGAACGGCAAAGTGCCAATTTATTAAGCTATCAAAGAAAACGAGGTCTGAGTAGGAAGACTTGGGTGCAGTATGAAAAGTAACAAGGATGGCCTAATTAATTAATCACTCTGATTTGCATAGAGTGCAATTTATCTTTTCGAGGTGACTATCAAACTTGCCTTATGAATATGTAATTCGCTGCTTGTACAAATCACGGTAATTGTTTGTGAGTTTATCAAAAGTAATGACAACTAAATATAGTGAACGGTAATACCATAGTATTTAGTATTATAAAGTACTTGTAAATTTTGAAACAAACAAATCTCAGCCATTGGTTATTATCCATTAAGAGGGGGACCAAAAAAAAATTCCAGTTATATTTTTGACCATATAATTTTGGCAAACTATAATGAAAAATTCTTAAAAATAAAAATAAAAATGGGAATTTTAAGTGGAAATCAGTTGCTACCGTTGAACCTAGGATTCCCATTTCGCGCCAATTCTAACCATCATCTTCAAAATTTAGTTACCCCTCTCAACAAAATAAAAATTCCAAGAAAATCACTGAAAACATCAGCTAAAATTGATGATTCTTCAACACCCACAAATTCCCAGCAACAAGTTAACCTTTCAGTACTTCGCTTTACTTTTGGTTAGTTCTTTATTCTCTTAGGCATATCATCAAACACTTTGTGTGCATTTTTCTGGGATATGAAATTTCTTTATTATTTTAACTTTTTATGATTTGGGTTTTTTTTTTTTTTTTTTTTTTTTTTTTGGGGTTTTTTGACCCCTTCCTTTTCGCTAGGAGGCGTCCCCTGGTTCCTTGCTCTCACGCGGTTTTGCACACCGGGGCCAGAAACCTCGCCTTCCCTAGCCACCCCCTCACATGTCAACTCGATTGTAGTCTTTGCATCTTATTACCAGTCCATGTTGTCCCGAGCACCTTTTCACCAAAGTGTTTGCACTTTACCCGGCGCAAGTGTCTGCCGAGTCCTTTTATGTGATGATCTTGTGTGTCCCTTGGCTTCGTTGGCCTCCGTCTGACATCTCCAACTTGGTTTTACCCATGTTTTGGTCCTTACAACTCTGTAGATGTTGACCCTCCTGTCTTTGCCCTATGTTTTTTTTGTTTGTGCTTTTGTTGTTAGTTTATGATCATTCGCCCGCCGCTCTTTTGTTTTGTGTGTGTGCTGTGTCCCCTCCGATGTTTATTCCACCGCCCGGCTTGTGTTGTGGCTGTGTTTTTGCCCCCACTATACGTTTCCTGTGGCAACATTCACTGAGCCACACGACCCGGACTTTTACCCTTTCACCGTTGCGCCCCGGTGACAGTATTAAATGGAAGAAAAACAAAATGGCGTGAAGACGGAAAGCGAAGGTGGAAACGAGTACTGGTAAAAAACTTGTTTTATTATGCCGGTCTCCATTGCAGTTTGAATTTGGTTCGCCATCACTCACACTATCTGATGAAAATAATGGTGACCAGCTCACTGTTGCAATAGTCTAAAACCGAATATGACTTCTTATGAAGAAAAAGATATATACACACTTCATTACACTAATACTTCTTTAGAGGAAATAACTAAATATTATTGTTTGCTAGAGCTTAGTGACTGTTCTGATTGCCATTGCTTGTTTTCGTTCCTCTCATGTCCTTTATTAGTTTAGCAATCACATAAGAATGAACAACACGGATTTTGAGATTTCAGTTTGGGCTCATTTTTGCTTATACAAAAAATTCTCCTTTTCTCGTCTTAGTGTTTTTGTGTTCGTCCTTGTAGGTGCTTTGATGGTCTTGACACTCAAACTCATCTCATGTGCAATAAATATCAAGATGGACTTTTAAAAGACGATGACCTGATGAACTTGTTGAAGCACAAAAAAAGAAACCGGCTACTGAAAATTGCCCTCCTTAATTGAGATATGTTGGTTTTTGGTCTGTTGCGGGAGGTCACTTTTGCTGGACCTGTATTTGAAATGAAAGATTCTCTTGATTGGACGGAAGGGAAAGGGGGTCGGTTAATGAGGCTTTCTTGTTTCGTCATGATTGCTCTTGTTTGTTAGGTTTTTGGGGTCGCAATTTAAGCTATGTTACTTGGACTCATTAATTTTGACTCTTTGTTGTTGCAAGCTTTGGAGCCCTTCAGAGAAGCAAACATCGACCTTGGGGGCTGCAGTTTACCGACTCGAGTTCTTCTGTCAAGCAGCTATAATGCATGGTCTTTATCTTATCTAGGCCAATGGTTTCCCCTTGAACTATTTTCACCAACCCCGTGTTAGGGGGAAAAAGGGGATTTTTTTCAAGAAGCTGAGTTATCAATACATATGTGGCTTACAGCCAGAATGGAAGTATTATTTTTATTTTGGTCTAATTTCACGAAGGTCTTCGCATGCAATTCTCTGCTGTTTTGCGCGTTTTTAGGTGGAGGGAGTAGCTGAATTCCCCACCATAAACCTAAGTGTGATCGTAAATGGCCATAGATAAATGTTTGATATCTTTTGGCAGTTGGGATTGGCAAAAGGGTGCCGTTAGATTGCCAGCTTGTTTGGGAACTATTAACATAAGTGTGTTAGCCGATCGCGATGGATTGTCTCGCAGTTATTTCTTAATGTTGTTGATATTGGCTTGCTACTATAACAATGTTTATGTATGCTACGGTTTACCTTTAGAGGTGTGGAGCCAGGTATCTGTGGTATATTTGTTTTCTTGTTCTGTAACACTGAAAAGTATTCATCTGAATTAAGGCAAACAACAGTTCTTTGCAGAAAGGTATATGAGGAGGATTGGTTTACAATAATAAGTGGATAAGAAATGTGTGGGGTTTTTCCCTGCATTAACTTTTGCTGCGGACACAGGGGACCAGGTCAGGTGCTGTATTTTGGAGCATGTGCGGTTTGTGGCGCCGGAGACGAGTAGTGAGAAGGATAAAAAAAGGCGCCGTGAAAGGAAGAGGATTCCCGCCCCCGCACACCGGGCTCCAATACACCCGGCAGGAACCGTTACCAACAGAACACGTTCCCCTTGCCCAACCCCCAATACGTTACAGCCTTCTTTTTCCCCCGGGTTTTTGCAGATTCAGCGAGGCGTGTGTGGGTTGCAAACTCTTTGGTAAAGTTTGATTGAAATATGTTTTAATCTTACATCGTCGTGAAGAAGGGATGACAAGCTTTCCTTTTGAAATAGCAATATAGAGAACTTGTATCATGATCGTTCAAAGTATTTATCCTCACACTATTGTTTATCCATGACAATTTACGCGGGGACTAATTTAGGTATTATGTAAGGAGAAAGCTCACCGATATGATAAATCCAGTGGGGACAGGTTGAAAGCCAATACATATATGGGATATTTGTGGCTCAGTATAAATTCTTTCGTGTGAATCATTTCAGAGTATTCTTTGTTATATCATAAAGGTCAAGAGTATTCGCTAGTATTTAGAAACGTAATTTTTTCCGTTCATGCATGACTCTTTAACTATCGTTTTTGTTTGAGCTTTGAAAATTCCATAACTTTAATTCCACTCCTGGAAATGGGATAATGTGGGTCATGATACAAGTTTTGTGTGTCTAGTTTATTCTACCATTAAACTTAACTATTTTGTTTATGGTTAACAGGGACTATATCTGGTTACATCTCTTCTTTGTTCAGCGGGCTTTGATGATTGCTGGCTCTAAAGGTTATTACTTGATACCCAAGCCGCTAATGGCATTCTTTATTTTGCATCATTTTCTGACTTACTGAAGCTCCCCTTCTTTGTACAATCAAACAGTCATTTTCAGATGGCAACAGGGTGTGTCTGCGGATTCTTTGAGCGATCTGAACTTTGTCGAAATTTGCATATAACAAATAATTTGGTTCTAAATTATTCAGCAGTTGGTTTCATGGTCAGTTTTATTGGGTTGGTCATCCCTTTTTCCTCTTTTTCCAGATCTTTTGAAGGGAAACAATATTTCATAGTATCTTTTAGAAAATTGTAGTGATTTTCGGAGTTTCACTGCTTGTGTTTGTACCATAAGAATAGCACTTCTCCTCTTCCTAACAAAATTTGTTTTTCCAGGTACTAAGCTTGCATGAAACCTTTGCAGCGTAGATGGAAGTGTAGTATTGTATGGTACCATTTTGCCTGTTATCCTTTTAGTTCTGGATATGGTTGTCAACCTCCCAAACAAACAAAGTCAAAAATCAGAAGAAGGATCAATGACGTTAAATGATACGTACACATAGCAGACGTTTTTGGGAAGCTTGTCTCTTAGCTTCAATGCAGATCAAATCTGAAGAATTGAGCGCTTTTAGCTGCTTTTACTGTTATGTTGTTAGAATCTGTTGATTTTCATATTTCTCTATTCTTGGGGATTTCTTTTTTCCACTATTTAATGTTTTTGTAATTCTAATGAATATCAGAGGTACACTTGATGAAAGTGAGCAGTTTACAAGCTGATGCTGTTTTTGATTGTTTAGTTTCAGTTTGGTTTTTAGACTCTATTTGTTGAAAACACAACAATGGAACGGCAAAGTGCCAATTTATTAAGCTTCAAGAAAACGAGGTCTGAGTAGGAAGGCATGAGTGGGCAGTATGAGAATAAAGTACAAGGATGGCCTAATTAAATTAATCACTCTGATTTGCATAGAGTGCAATTTATCTTTCGAGGTGACTATCAAACTTGCCTTATGAATATGTAATCGCTGCTGTTACAAATCACGGTAATTGTTTGTGAGTTTATCAAAGTAATGACAACTAAATATAGTGAACGGTAATACCATAGTATTTAGTATATTAAAGTACTGTAAATTTTGAAACAAAACAAATCTCAGCCATTGGTTATTATCCATTAAGAGGGGGACCACAAAAAAAATTCCAGTTATATTTTTGACCATATAATTTGGCAAACTATAATGAAAAAATTCTTAAAAATAAAAATAAAAATAGGGAGAATTTTAAGTGGGACAAATGAGTGCTACCGTAGTTGAACCTAGGATTCCCATTTCGCGCCAATTCTAACCTACATCTTCAAAATTAGGACCCCCTTCAACAAAATAAAAATTCCAAGAAAATCACTGAAAAAATCAGCTAAAATTGATGATTCTTCAAACACCACAAATCCCAGCAAACAAGTTAACCTTTCAGTACTTCGCTTACTTTTTTGTGTAGTTTCTTTTATCTTAGGATATCATCAAACACTTTGTGTGCATTTTTCTGGATATGATAATTTCTTTATTTATTGAGTCTATTATTTATGATTGGAGTTTG
>PYUH01000049.1:4384480-4440213 GCA_016808085.1 Suaeda aralocaspica
TTTTTTTTTTTTTTTTTTTTTTTTTGTAGGGATATCTTGGTTAGATGAATCTTATTTGCCCAGATATCTTGGGTATGGTTTTGGGTCTCTTGTTATTTTGAATCATTTTGTTGGTTCAAATTCCTCTGTTACTTCAGCTCAGCTTGTAAGTAGACATTTTACTGTAAAGTTGTTTGATTGTTTAATTTTTTTTTTTTATATGTTTTTGTTTTGTTTAAGTAATTTGTTTGAATTTGTGTGTAGGTATCAGAGGCTTTGGGTCTTTCCTTGGCAGCTTTCTCAATCACACTTCCCTATGTAGGAAGGTTTCTCAAGGTAAGTTCTATGCTAAGTTTTCGGGAAATTCCATGTTTCTAACCGTTAGATGTTTCGGCCTTTCTTCATTATGCGTTTTTGTATTTCATGAAGAATATGAGAAAATAAGGATTTTTATGGTGTTAGAGGATATCCCATTATATAAAGGGGATTCATTATCTTGATACAATTATGTTCCGATTTGCTGTTTTGTGATTGAAAGGTTAAATGTTTTCGTTTGTTGAATAGCATTGAACTAAACAGGCCAAAAGTGAATTTAATATCGACTTAAGCAAGATGCTTCATTATAAACTTACTAAAACTGGCCAGATGGATGAAGATCGTAATGTTTTGCTGTTTATCTTCATCAATGTAGAATCTGTTTTCGTGCTGGACTATGATGGATCAATATCTGCAGATCAACCCTCTATAGTTGTTCAGTACAGGAAGATCGAAAACATGTTTTTAGATCTTTCTATATGAAATATACACGTTACAATTTAGGCTGTAGTTGTATACATTAGTTTCTTTTAAGGTCTCTTTTTGCTAGTTTTGTTTTGTTTCATGTGTGGATGCAGTCAATATGTTTGAATCTTGAAATTGTAAAGGATTAATCGCTGAATATTTTACAGGGAGCAACTATAGAGGAGCCAACGACTATTCCTGAACGTGCTCAACAAATTTTTGTGATGTCCCCCAATGTTTCAGATACCCTGAAGGAGGACCTTGCTTGGACAACATATATTCTACTACGTAATACAAAATCCGTGTCTGTAGTAAGTTCTATGTTTATACTTTTAAAACTAGCATATGCAGTTACCTCGCTCATCCCACACCTCATCTTCTTCCTCAAACCTGAAAGGTCATGTAAAATATTTATCATCTTTATTTCAGCTTATATCTTTGCAAGATGCAATCTGTATACGTGGCTATTGGAATCTACCAGAAAACCTGTCAAATGATGAGATTCTCAACTGGTTTATGGATGAAATAAAGAAATTTGGGCTGTATGATGTTGAGGAGACGCTCTATTTTGGCCAAAGAACAGGTAAACTATGATAGGTTATTGTTCGAACTCCTGTTTTTTGTTTTTTTTTTCATATTGCGAGCAAGTTCCAGCTATAAAACTTACTGTCTCACTATCTAAGACAAAAAACATAGCAAGTACAAGATACAAAGTTGTCTGAAGCAATTTTTAATTGTCTGAAATTTCTATGGCCTGGGTGGTTCTCTCCCTAGGACGGTAACTAAACATTACTCCGTCAAAAAATTTGGTTGGACCAATGGGAACAACTACGGTCTATTGGAGAGATTTGACGAGAAGATTGGGATATGAGCTATGGCATTTCAGCCAATTTTATTTTAGTCGTCGGTAGATGATTTCATTTGGCATTGATCAGAAGCACGAAATGTGGATGACAACAACCATAATCTGGGTTGAAGAATTTTGACATATATAGAGAGGGAAGATTTGGTGTACAGTACTAGGGGTCTGGGATTTAGTGAAGGTTTTCCTTGATCTACTTCTGCAGATGTTCATACTAAACTTTTTTGAATCTTTCACACTATGCTGCAATAGTTTTTTTTTGGCACACATTCAAAATTACCTGCTTATTGCTTAAATTTGCGTGTACTCAAAAGGTATTCCTTTCAGTGCATTAGATATGCTAGCAAAAATGATGTACATGACTGATTATATTGCAGGCTTAGTACTGGAGGAGGCTATTCCTGAGGAGATTAGTTCAATCTTAATGCAGCCAATTTGCAGAGCAAAACCACAGAACAAGGGAAAGGATAATGCTGCTGGATTTGTGTTAGTATCTTCAAGCATAAGCTATGCCTATGACGAGAAAGATGTGTTGTGGATCAAAGCCATTGCCAACAAATTTAAAGGTAAGACCATAGATATCCATTCTGATTTTTCATAGCTTTTGTTTCGCTGAGGATATCTAAAACTTTTTTCCTGTCATAGCTTTTGTTTCGCTAAGGATATCTGAAACCTTTTTCCTGTCAGCTGAAGATTTTCTCTTTCCTGTACCATTTGATTGACATGTGTCAAGTGTGTCTGTGTTGTGAAGTGCACTCTAGTGACTTAGTGATCATGTTTCTATACATTGCACATTTTTTGTATCCTAGATTACTCCGTTAAGGATTTCTGTTTCCTTTTCTTGACAAGGATATGTGTATGTGGGTGACTTTAAAGCCCCACAGTTTGTGTATTCTTTTTGAATATGCTTTTTTAATTTAAGCTGTGGACTATTTTGTTATACCGAACAACATTTGCATTTTTTCCCTTTGTTGTAGCAAATCTTCTCTCATCCGGTGCTTTGTCATCCTTGTTCTTTATCTATAGCAGCTTTTTCTTTCAATCTTTTCATTGTTACATAAATTAAGGACTAATATCTAAAGACAGCAACAAAAATAAAGCATGATTAAAGAATTAAATTAAGCAGATAGTCGCAGACTTTGCCATCTAGTCATTATACAGAAGCAAAATTTGTGCAGAGCCCTAGTGAGGCCATGTATTTGGATCAAAAGGATTGTTCTGTCCTATCTTGTAGGCATGATCTGATCTGTTCTATCGTCTTGTATGCTCACTGAATTGACATTCTCATACAACCATATCATTTTGTCTTAAACCTTTCTTTCACCTGGCCTTTAGGTTAGGCATTTTCTTCTACCTTCTGTTTGGTTGAGACTCCAAACTTCGATGGTGTAGGAAATAACTTCCGATTCTTTACATAACCTTCTCCAGGCCATATATCAGGTTCTGTCAAGGTGGAAAACATTGGGTTTCAGTGTTTATATCAAGCAAGTGTTAATTGATCTAATATTCTAATGCTTAGTTAGAAACGGACGACATTAAATAATAAAATTGTATCTCTGATACACCTTGCAGTCTTTGAAGAGGACTTAGGTACCATGAATTCTAGCATCCCAATATGAGAGTTTTCAAACTGTCTCTTGGAGATATGCTTCAAGTAAGGTACTCTGTTTTGAAAGTTAAAGTTTTGTGCGTAACTTTTTTTCTACACAGCATCAAAGCTCAAAAGTAACTACCCCTTCTACATTCTATGATAAACTTTTACTTTCTGGTCACTAAAATAAGAAAAAACTCAGCTATTTCGATCTGTGAAACCTTCGCACCTATAATACAACTTCCTTAACAAAAAATCAAAGGGAAAGAAGCACTAGCAAAATGTTACCTTTAACCGCACAACCTTTCTTATGGCCATTATCAGACCTGGCATCAGGCTTTGCACGTCTGTGATCTCATGTTTGAGAGTCAGTACCTATACCAGATTATCTTTTACATATTAGAGAAGTTAAGTGCTTGAAATCTCGATAAGCAGAGTTTTCTTTCTATGTTAAAAAAAAGAATTCTAAGTGGGACTGCCAGACAAACCTCTCCAGAGCCTGAGAAGTAAACTGTTGTGCTAGAGGGAAGACCTGGAAGGACCATGCTGTGCACTCGAACTCCATCTTCTCCTAGAACCTGACCCCTTGCCTTCAGGTAAAATAGACGGAGCTTAGATTTATTAATTTTTTAGACACATATTCTGTAGTTGCATGCTGTTTACTGAATGCATAACTATCTGAGCTTATACCATGTAACATGTCTAGCATATACCTTTGTGTCCGAGATCTTACCACAACATCAGTCGAAACATCTTCCCTATTGTAAAGTTGGCCAAGATTTGACAAGTTGTTTGCAATTTGAATTGCATCTTGTGATGGAAGATCCTGTAAAGTCAGAAATTATTTTGATGTCTGTTTATTCTTTTACAATTTTCTTTTCAGAAATTCTTACGTTATCATAGCATCAATTGATTGAAGCATCTTTCTTCAAATTTGGATAGTGCTTAAAATTCAAATAATTAACTTACAATTAACTGCAGTTGATTGTTAGGTCACAAGAAAAACCTGTTTCATAATATCTAAGCTAAATCAATAATCATTGAGCTGGTATGAACATCCTTTCTATGGTAGGGTCTCATTTATTATGTACTCTTGTTTATGCATGAAAATTCATTTATTAACCTTGCATCATTATAGATTTATAGTCAATAGATGTCTGGTTTTTCAAGTGGTTGGCCCCTTATTAAGGATATGAAAGGAAGAAAGGCACAAGTCAATGCCGGCCGAGTTTGAGGTCCAGCTTTATGATAAGGGCATAGGATTCTCTCTAGATTATTGGACCATTCTAAAAGATGAACAAAGGAAGGTTGTATTTGAGCAAATGTACTAAAAATCTAAATGTGTACGAAATGCCTCATTTGCCACTGCGTCTGAGTAAAAGTAAATTGCCAGATGTAAACAAAGCACAACACTAGCTGTTGATGGCTTCATTCAGTCATGCAACGATTGCTAGAAATATGTTCATAGGCATTTGAAATTTATTTGCATTTTATGCATTTTTTGGTTGGTGAAAATAATGATCCAATTCAGAACTGAGATGTGAAAATATGAATCCAAATTAAAAGTGATTGGAATTTAGTGCATAAGCTTACTCTGGCAGTTGGCCTTGATTCAACTATCTCCACATTGTTGTAATGGAACGAGGCTGTGATTGCTGCCTGCTGAAGTAGTATGGACCCTATTGACAATGTTGGCGCTACAAGACAGCCCTGATTTGAATGTTCAAGTGAAATTCAGATATTAAAAACAAAATGCATGCACAGAAGTAAAAGAATGGTGCAAATTTATTTGATTACTGTGGATTTTTATCATTAAATCATGTGGGCTTGTCCATTTATCTTAGCCTCACTGTGTGCTCACCGTGCTTGCCTTGTCACAAAACGCAGATAATTCTGCCACTGTCTCCAGCTCCATTCGTGGCACATAAACAATACTCTTCATGCCGAATGCTGTTGCCTGGAACCAGAGCAGGGGACATGTATGTGATATATCAACTCTAAAAAGTGAATTCTTTGTGTTAAAGTAGTGTTTGGCTTCTGATATATAAAACAAGATGTGGTAGAAAACAATTTTACCTGTTTGACATTCTCATATACCGTTGAAGGATCAGTAAAGTCGACCACAACACCTGTTGCTCTTGACTGAATTCATGTTGTAAGAGAAGTCAGAATCCAGACTGAAGTATTAATATTAGTAACACTTTTGGCATACATTATCCTGGATACTAAAATGTAATACCTGTGAAATTGAGCCCAAAACCATTGTAAGGTCATTCATTATAGGTATTTCTAGTGCTTCTTCCATTTCACATACCTGATCAATTGCAATAGAGGTTTTAATAGCATAATAGCAGACAAAAATCAGCAAAGAGAGGAATAAGGAATTTAATACCTTTCCAATGTCTTCTCCTATACAATAATTGTCTACTGCACCAGCCACCTCCATTCCTCTTGCCCTGGTCACTGCAACCACTGCTGCCCTTCCTATTTCCTTGGCCGCACCATTTATGATCACCTGTAAAGCCATCAAATGAGCCTCTACTCCGAGCATTACTTACATGCTGGAACAATATGTTCAGAAGAGCTATTTATGCAGCATTACCTTAATGTTGCTTTGTGTTGGCTGCTGCATTGTGCAAGATATACAGGGCCTTCCATTGGCGTAGTAATTTGCCGGTTGAAGATGGCAGGATAACACTGCCATGACGTCAAATTCTTTAGTTGAGCTTCTAAGTTACATTGTCCATTATCTACTTCAAGCAGTGGTTTTGCTTGTTTCCTAGTTCAGGATAAGGTTTATCAATCTGATAAGGCTCTTGTTTGGAGGAAATTCTATGACAGCGCTTTAGACCTTTAGTGTCCACTTTAATTTTTTCTAGCCATGTACTGACAAATATTTGAAAATGAACCTGCTTGGCGTAATCTTGCCAATTCTCTAGTAATAGCATTTTCTGTGTTTCTCTAATATAATTTCTAATTACAACCATTTACATAAATCTGTGAAGATATATTTATCCTTTAATGCTTCCAAACAATCAAACTTCATTCTTCATGTGATGGAGGATCAGAAGAAGAAATAGGTTCAGATATGTATAAACATTTTAGAAGCGATGTCTAATGGCCAAAAGGTCCAGTATTCTTTATGGAATGATTCAAGTCAGAAGAAATATGTTGCAAGTAATATAGATAATTCAAGTAAATAATATGTTACAGAGGTAATATAATTTTCAAAAAAGCAATCTAACATTACAACAAAACCCACGTAGTACAATACTATGTATATGACCTATACAAAACAATAATTCTCCGTACTAATATGAAAGTAACTATAACTATAAGAATACGGGAATATAGAGAGAGTATAAAGAGAATGTAAATTATATTCTTATTATTAAAAACATTCATATACATAATACACATATATACATATGTTTATTATACTAAGGGGTACAATGCTTCCGAATGGTATATTTAATAGACATATTCTTTAAAGACTTTACGGATATAATGACGTTCACAATATTTTCATAACACGTACCACTTACTCCAAACAATGAAAACAAAACTCCAAGGCTCCAATTTATTTTCATTTTTGTTGCACTCAAACCTACTATATGTCTATATCATTCGATCATTCTTCAGCCAGCCATTTGACAGATACATACAAACAGTATTTATGAAATTAAGATTTTTTTTCCTTATAAAAATGAAACCACTAAACAATATTGATGCTCCATAGTATTCTTTAATAAATAACATTTGTGGGCCAGTGTGGTCCAACTGTAGCAAAAATAGGCCCATTAGTTTTTGAGCCCACTCATATTTGGTTACAATTGGTGAACCAATGTTTGGTCCATTACAATGTTCTACCTAACATTAATAGCATTCCTTAGCCCTACAGCTAAGTTTCATTACTCACTTTTATTTTCCAGTTTCCCCCACAAATCACTTGGATAGTACCATTGCAAGGTGTACAAATTTTAGGCGCTCACTTAACCATTCAACATTATACAGCCATAAAGGGTCGCATTGTTAGCGTTTGCCCCTTGCTGTGCACTGACAAAGATGGTCCAAGTGGAACTACTAAATATAACTTAACTTTTAGGTCTTAAATTTTTTGCCTCTTGTACAAAATGAGGGTCAAGTATATAGGACCGGTGAAATAGACTTTGCAACTAATTTGTTCAACTACGTGTCTAATAAGTATAAAGTATTAAATCTTAGGTAATACGAGTACTTCATTAATTGACAATTATGCGTATAAACTTTTGTTATTGTGAATAAATGTTATAAGATGTTTGGTATAAGTAATAAATCAAAATGTCCAAGGCAAACATTGTTGCGTTCGGAATATTTAAAAAAGACAAATTAAATTTAGTAATTTTCACTATCTATTCGTTCTTCTAAATCATCCTTTATTTTATTTTTTTCACATATGCCGATGCATATCCATATAACCAATATCAACTATTTTGTTGCAACAACACATAAACTCATTTATGAAAGTATTTTATTTCCGGAACTCAACGAGATAGTAACAAGGCAAATTTACAAAAACAACGGATCGTAATGGACATGAATAGTCTACCAGACTCCAACCACTGGTCCTCTTTAAATAAAATTAAACCGTCACTCAATTGATTAATTAACTGTTAACCTTAAATTATGAGATGCAGATTATGCTGTGCTGGCTATTCTAAGAAAGAGAGCTGGCAATGAGTATGCCAAAAAAAATATATCCAATCTCAAAACTGGGTATCATTGCAAATTTTCAACTTTGGAAAAAAAGTGGGTAAACACGTAAAGTGATTAAACACATATTAGTTCGGTTAAAAGTACTACTAACAATAATTATTGTATTACCACTTCACTTTTCATCATAACAACATAATTTTTCCCAAGCTACTTCATAGTAAAGTATGTACTTTCTTTCTTCCACCTCTTCATGTGTAACCAATTACACATGAAATCTTCAATCCTAGACAACAAGTGAACGTAATAGAACAAAAAGTAAGAAACAGCAATTATAATCGTGGTCAATCATGATCAAGTGGTTCATTAATTTAATTGTTCATAAATAATTCGTCCCTTTTATATTTTGAAAATTACAATTATAAGGTTGGACATTTGGACCTAAGATCTAATTAGAGATTTAAATTAATACGGAGTAACTTGTTTCATTATACCTCCTTTCTTAACGAGGAAAAAGGGGAGAAACGATTTATATAATCATAGGATCCATAGGGAGTACAACTAATCTAAACTTCAATACAAAAACTTAAATAAGACGGTCTTATTTGATAATACCACTATATATATACAAAAAAGAAAAAATAATTAAATCAATAAACTCTATAGTTAAAGAAAATCAACATATACTTGATGAACTTATCATAAGATGGTCTTGTTCAAAATTCAACGTGGTACAAATTATATTCTAATGGTGTTACTCATCTATGTAGTACGAAAAAGACTAAAGTTTCCAAAACAAAAAAGTTTTAGAAACGAGAAAATACTAACTTCAAAAACAAAATTACAAGAAATGTATATGAAAATAAAATGTTTACAACAAAAGTGTAGACGAAAACAAAAATGTATTACTCATATAAATATTATTTTATATGTTATTGCAAACAAAGAACTAAAATCTTAAATTACGTTTCAACAAGAAATTTATCGCCACCTTTATTGACTTAATTGTTAAGAATGGTGAAAGCATGCCATACAAATTGTGTTTAAGAAAACAATCTAATCATATAGATAACCTTACAAAAAAAAGATTTTTAAAAGGAAAAAAAATAGTTGTCGGCAAAAGCAAAGTGTATCTTAAGAGTATTTGTTTTGATTGTTCTTGGGTTATGGTTTGACACTTTGCCATGTTCAATGAGATTTTTGCATTATATATCTATATCCTAACTTTAGAAGTTCTCTAAAGAAAGAAGTTAACAGTTCTTTGAAGCTAACATCTAGTGTTGTTCATCCTAGGGTCACCAACTACGGAAGCTGATATTGGCACTCCTACGATTAATATTGGCACTCCTCATTGTTAGTAGAACACATAAAATTTCATTCTTATAGAGGGAGTGCCAATATTAATATAAGAAGTGCTAACATTACATCCGACCAACTACATGTTGTCAAAAAAGGAACAAAAACAAGACAACCACGACAACCCTCTAAAACCCAAAACAAAGACTAATTAATAAGAGTGTGCAAAATTGGACATTGAAATTTTTTTAACCAGAATTTTCAGATTTCGGAATCAATAAAAACTTATTCCGTTTTCGTTCCAAAAAAATGTAATTTTGAATACGGATTTTTGAATCAGATTATCTTCTAAAGTGCTTCAATATCCTCTAAAAAATCAAATTGAAAAGTAAGGAAATCGAATATCCGATTTATGTTTTCTTTAAAAATCCGGAATTCGAATTTTATAAATTCCTTACTGTTTGATTGGCTATCCAGTTTTTATAATCAAATATTCCGTCTGATTTTTCTAATACTTATGGCCTGTTTACTTCAGCTGAAAATAGCAGAACTAAACTGAAAGTTTTTTATGAATGATTAATGAATAGCAAAATAAGAGAAGAGCTGAGCTGAACCGAACGGAACAGAACGGATTTTAAGCTGAAGTAAACAGGCCCTTAGAAAAATTGAACAGGATATCCTAATTTTCAAAACGAAAATTTGGATTGGAAATTTTCTTCACGCCCTTTATAATTAACACTTCTTGGGTGTTTTGGGTTCTTAGGAAAAAATTGCTAATTTTTTTACAAATTGCTCCTATGGTCAAAAAGGGCCCCCGAATAGTTCTTCGGAGTTCAAAAGCTCATAAGATAAGTACAAAAAGTGTGAAAAGACTAATAAGCCCCTTTTTTCAAAAATTGGTTAAAGAGGTAAATAAGAAAATTTTAGAGACAAAAATCGAGCATGGGATGTCCTAGGGACACTTACAACGCGTGGGAGAAATAGAAGGCAATAATAAGACACAGCCGAAGACAGGCTATCACAATTTTTGGGTGTTTCGAGTACCTGAGGAAAAAATTGCCAAAAACTTTACAATGTGTTTTCATGGTCAAAAGTAGGGCTGTTCAAAATATTCTGATCTGAGTGATGCAATCCGTGATTCGAGCGATTCGATCCGAGAAAGTCGGATAATTTTTATAACTTTTTGGTTTCGAATATTTCGGATTAGATATCCGACATTTATTGGAACGAATACGGATCACACTTTTTCATTGTCGGATATCCGAAACACTTGAAAAATTAAGGTTCTTGGAAAGGATCAGTCGGATCACAGATCATATCGTGCATATTTCGGATCGGATAACTCGGATCGGGTCGAATTATTTCATTTGGTTTAGTAGCTTTGTAGTATTTTCAAATTAATTTTTTACTTTATACATATATTTTCGGATCATCGGATGCCCGATTACCTAATCTGACCTTTTCCGGATATTTTGGATGGATATCCGACTTGGTTCGGATCAGATACAGATCGCATTTTAGTTGATCCAAAAAGGTCAGATAGGCAGATATCCGACTTTTAGGATCGGATCGATCCGATTGAACGCCCCTAGTCAAAAGAGTGCCATCGAGCAGCTATTCGGAGTTCAGAAGGTCATAAGACAAGTTTGTATTTTTAAAAATAATAAGGTTTTAAAGATTCAAACCAAGCAAGGAGTTTTGTGGAATCACCTTGAACACATAGGAGAAATGCAGGACAATAACAAGACATATCCCGGAACAACCCTATATGAGTTGAAAACGAAGGCTATAATTCACATTTTATCAGGGTTCAAAGGTCCAAAAAAATATTTTGTCTGATTTTTTTCAATGTGCTCCTATGGTAAAAATAGGGCCCTTGAGCAACTTTTTGGAGTCTGAAAGGTCACAAGACAAGTCATAGAAGAGCGAAAACACTAATATAATATTTTTCGAAAATTGTCTAAGAGGGAAGATAACAAGCATTTAGAGGTTGTGATCGATTGTGGGACGTCCGAGGGTCACCTACAATACGTGAAACAGATATAGAGCAAAAACAATACGATACAAATATCTAAAAGCTAAAAACGAAGGCTACAATTCACAATTTTCGAATGTTTCGAGGTCTCCAAAAAAAATTGCTGCAATTTTGATGTCTTAAGGGTCAAAGAGGGCCGTCAAACAACAATGTGGGATTCAAAAGGTTATAAGAAAACCGAAGGATAAAAAAGCAAAATAGTGTCCCAGCTATAATTTAAACAAAAATATAATTATAAATATAAATATATGATGAAAAGTGAAGCATAAAATACATGCTAATTGAAATAGGTGTACTTAATTAAACTGAAATAAATCCACTTAGCTAAAACGTATCAAAATTTAATTCAACTGAACTAAAATGAATATGAGTGCAAGAGAAAAATGCCTTACACTCTCAGAAAAACCAAGCATTTAAGAGCAACTATGGAGATACATTATTCATAATGGTGTCATTGAGTAAACAATTAACTAGATTTTTATGATTTAGATCATATCTCAAGTGTGCAACTATTCTATATAAAACATGATGGGCAAAACTATCAGAAAATAAACTACGTAATTTTCTATTTTCCCTAACAATTTTGGTTCAATTACTACTCCGTATCAATTACCAATGATTAATTTAATCTCGACAAATCATCTAACAAAACACAATTCAATGATCACATATTTTTGTAGTCGCCAAGATTGACTTTAATCCCCTTGGAGACGAAATGTATAGTTTGACCTTAGTTTAAGCCACTCAATGGACCAACCTCATCTCTTTTCTTATAGGTTCATCATAAGCACACAAATCAAAGAAGAAATTGGGCACATCACCAAACTATATGTAGGATTTTAGGAATAATACTTCTCAACTTCTTAAGTCTCAACATTAATCCTACAAAATATCATAACATGTGATCAACTTTTTTATAATTTTTTATTGAAATTGATGTTTTTGAAAATAAAAGAAAAGGCCAAAATAAAAGATACTCTAGTATACAAGTCATATACTTGACAAAAAAATACGAGACAAATCAAATGCAATTAGTACAATCTATTAAGGGCGTTAAACTTTCATTTTTGCTTGCGATTGTATGATTGTTGGTTAATCATTTTCAACATGAAGATTGGAACTAACTTTAATAGAGACATACTACCACCTGTCTAACTAATACTTCACCACATTTGGTTTATATTCGATGACAAGCAATGCATGCTTCAGTTTATATTCGATGACTATATAACTTTTTCTAATTTTAATTTCCAAAATTGAATGGATACCTTAGCAGCAATTTATTTATTTATTTATATATTTATATATTTATTGATTATTATTTTTTTGGATCGCAACAAATGGGGAGAAAAGGATAATCATTTACTATTATAATAGTTAAGAAGAAAGAAGATTCGGGAAAATACTCATATTTCAAAAGAAAATTGAAGCTTTCTATTTTTTCTCTTACCTTTGCATTATTATCTTTTGGGATTATTAAACTTCACCCAATGACTACTTAAAGTTTCGTGCAATTCATATTTCCAGTTATGAACTTGTGACAGTTCTGGCTAAGTGAGGGATAAACTAAAACAATTCCGTGCAATATTCTCTTCAACACTAGCACAATACCTACTGCCTAAGGACCTGTTCATATTTACTGAAAACCCAATTGAGTTAAATTAAATTGATTGAAATTGAGCTGAACTGATTGTAGCTGAATTGAACTAAAAATAGCTAAAATAAAGGAAATTCGGAACTATACTAAACTAAAATTAATCTGAATTGAACAGGGCCTTGAGTACCTATGCTGTAAATTACATTAGGGTCTTTATCTCGTGTTGTAATACACAGCCTAAAAGCCATACAGGAAGCTGTTAAGGCACTTATGTGCTACCAAACCTACTATTATTTTAATTAACGTAATATCTAACATAAGTACATAACAACCTGTTAATAAGTTATTGTTAATGCGTCAATACACCTGCGACCTGCGGCTCTAATTGGATATCCCCATTGTCATTATTATTTGCCCAATTCTCATACACTATTATTCTTCGTCAAGATGACATTTTTTAGATGTTTTTTTTTTTTAAAAAAAAGAGTAATAAAATATTTTGCTGGAGGCTGAGGCTGAGGCCTGAGGGAATAAGACCGACGATAATGGATGGCAATAGTAAAATAACTTGAGAAATCACAAGTAATTTTGAGAGCAAAATTTTGGAGTTATATTATTGTGCAACGCACGGAACATAAGAAAATAAACATTAGTAAAGCCATACTGATCTTCACGGATAATCAACGAATTTAACTAAAGACACTGACTTTAATCACATAACTTTTTGGACAACTTATTCAGTGACTCGACATAAAATGATAAAAATGATAAAATCTATCAAAAGCAACTTAATATCATCTTTTAAAAGCGACACAAAAATACATTATTTAGTTACTGTGATTCTGTCGGTTGATGATTTTTGTATATTATTATTGGAGTACTACATATAGAGATATATATAGCATATTTATCATGTTGTACTATTAATGTGGTTACGAACCTTGCCTTTTTCCCCATTTGACTACTTTACATATTCCTCTACTAGAAGTCTAGAGTATGCCGTATATCTTGGTGCATATCTTATCATATATCAATAATATAATTTAAACATTAGTGAAGTGTACACACAAATGATGCAAGATTAAGAAATTAATAAGCGCTATGAAGTAATGAAACAATTATTTTGAAAGAAATGCAATAAAGATTATACTCCACTTGTTTAGTTGTATGTCATCAGAACTTTATATGCCATAAAAATGTTTAGTTATCCAATAAGACTGTCGGCTGAACGCACGATTTGTTTTAGCAATGGGACTAAGGTCAGTAAGTTGCAAGGTGCTGTATATATTTTTATTTTTTGGTGCTAGAAACCATAAGGGTGGGGATGAAAATCGATCCCAAGATCTCCTGGAACCGGAAAAAAAAACTTTTACCACTTGAGCTATCCTTCACTCTCAAGGTGTTGTATATTTGTACAGGAGGTTAATTAGTATTGTATCTACAAAGTTGGTTGAGCTGACATGCTGACTCAGCGTAATTAGTCAAGAGAATACTAATCTCCTACATCGCTACATATTGTCACATGATCTAACTACCTACCGTATGTTATATAAGGTCATTCATTAAGCTATTCATTCATATAACAATAAACGTTAATATTACCGAGTATTTAAATAATATTAAATTCGTTGTATAATTGCACAAAGCATCTACTATAGCAAGGTATGAAAAGTTTATATGCATCATTGTACACGACTTCACATTTGGGTTAGAACCAAATCAACCAATGATCTAACAACCGGTAGAAAATAATAATTGGGTTGGTAACCGATCCAAACCACTACCTACGTATCATATTAGCTTCAACGATTTGACATAATGTAGAGAAGAAAAATGTCAAATCATTGCAACTTATATGATACAGAGACGATAGTACACGCATGTCTGCATCACGGCTAAATGAACCACATGTTTGCGTAACATGGTTAAATTTTTATTAAAAAAAAGCAAAGGTGTGGGATTGTGGGCTAAAAGGTAGTACTCTGTACCTGTTAATTGCAATTAGGGCATTTACTACATTACTACTCTATAGTCTCTAGATTACTTCACCAACGAAGAATTCAAGCATCGATTGTTCAAGGGTATGTATTTCCACACTCCCCTCCCTTCCATATGAATAATAATTAATGTTACTATTCATGTAGGAGGGAAAGGAGTGCTGAAATCACCGTCCGCTCTTTAAAAACTCTTTCACTAGAGATTAGAGTAAGGTGTAAAAAAGATGGATACTTGGCATTTGCTAATTTGATCGATTGCCTCGATCACATGATGTATTATTTGAAACAAGACACAAATAAAAGTTGTAGAGACGGTCCATCGATATTGTACTAAAATTTGGCAAAAGAAGAAGATTCTTTCCTTTTACTAGTCTATGGTGAGAAACAACTACACAAGCTGTAAGTCACTAACGATTTTGTGTTTTCCAATTCGACCGAGTAATTCTTATTACAATAGCATGTCATTAATGACATCCGTTTGGGAATGCTATTTCACAATAATTCTCTATCAGTTACTCCTACTTCCATCGTATTTACTCGAGTTTTTGCATGTAACTTTCAAATATGAGTAATTTAGCTAATATAAAAACAAAAACTTAAAACAAATTACAATGGAAAACATGTTTATATAACAATTGCAACTTCTTATTTGAATGTGGTATACTAGTATATAACACTTGATATTGTGTTGTATATAGAGAAAACCCTAACAATATATGGTAAAAGATGATCCTAAAATGGCACTTGAGAATTGAGATAGCAATGTACAAAATCTCTAAAGATTAATATTGTACAATTAAATATGATAAAGTGGGTAAATTTCATCATCAATTCAGTTTAATCCCTAATTTCTTTTTCTAATAAATAATTACTTTAGTTATTTTCAACTCAATTCAATTATATTTAGTTCCAGTCAATTTAGACCGGTTTAGTTTATTTATTTTCAATAAATATGAACGTGTCCTTATTGTAGTTTGCTTAAAAAGTTACTTGGATTAAGTTGGGATCAAACTACTACGTATTTAACATTTTAATTAATAAAGGGGTAAAATAGAGGCGCCCACTGTTCTGAGTTTACTACTACGTTCCTCATCCCCAACAATTAATTTCTCACCAATTACTCAATTAGTAATTGTACCGTTGTACGATCTTTAAATCTTTCCCTCTACATCGCAGGGAAATGCTCCAATAAAGACTCATTCCCATCAGCCCATCACCTCGTCGTGAGTTTAATAATATGATAATCATGTACTCGTACATGGTCAATGGTCAATGGTCCAGATTAAGCCACGTCAGCTGGTGATAACTCGGATGCTGTTGGCTTAGTGTCGGTGGCCCGACTATTGGTTTTGATTCACCCAGTGAAGGAAGAGAGAGATTGATAAGAAAAGAAACAGACAAAAAGCACCGGCAATGACAGCACCGTGACGAAAGCTTCTTTCTTTTCTACCGAATATTTATTTACTTTTAATTAAAAAAAATTAGAGAGTAGCAAAAGCACGAGATATGATATTTGGAAAATA
Source organism: Suaeda aralocaspica (assembly GCA_016808085.1). Lineage (NCBI taxonomy): Eukaryota > Viridiplantae > Streptophyta > Magnoliopsida > Caryophyllales > Amaranthaceae > Suaeda > Suaeda aralocaspica. The sequence goes on from PYUH01000049.1 coordinate 4,400,833, forward strand.
AAATGGAAATTAAAACATTGGCTATTTACTTAAAAAAAAAAAGAGTGAAATATTAGTAGTTATTAAATTATTTTTAAAAAAATTAGTAAAATTGTAAAATTTGTAGGATTTTTTTTAGGTTGTGAGATACATAGGAAGTTGTCGGTAATTTCTTATCTAAAAGAAAAATAAAAATAAAAAAATCAAATGCATAAGATTTGAATATTACGATTTTAAAGTGTTGCGGTGAAAAGTTAAGAGAAAAACATTTAAATTATTACATAAGATATATAAAAATAAAAAATAGAAAGCATTCTTCTCATTCTAAAAAAAAAAAAAAAAAAAAAATTTTCTCTTTTTAATGCAAAATTTACCACTACTAGTCTACTACTCCGTGGTACGGAGTACATTTTGTAAAACCTTATCTGTTGTTTATTGTTTACAAGGAAATTACTGGTTAAAAAAAAAAAATAGAATGCATTTAATTTTGTTTATGAAAACACTACAGTACTAATAATCTGGTACGGACCACAATCACAATTTTCCAATGCATGTGGGTAGAATGACAAATGTGCCCTAAAATTTTGGTAAAGGACAAACTCTAGGCTCTAAAGGGCACTATCCGAAAGAGGCAGGATGGTTAGTAGTACGGATTAACAATTTGTCCCAAGGGTAAAAGGTCCAAAAGCAATGTCCAACACTAGATTTTGGGTAAAACAACATAGATTTTGCTTAGAAGGCTATATATTAGAAGAGTTAATTTGCTTTTGGCACTACACTATTATGGTTTTAACTTACCCGCTTGTTGCCTTTAATTCCTTGAGCCTATTGTAGATTGCAGTTATGGATTTCTAACAATCTATATTTCCTTGACCCTCAACTGAAATTTACTGGCTTATTGTCAAATGTGAGCTCCATTGTTTTGATAATATTTGATCATTACTCGAAAAAGAATAGGATTGATATTTGATATGGCACACGAGCCATACAATGGTTTTACTAACTCAATTGTTAAAGGATAGGACCACAATTGAAAGCTATAAAACCAATATTCATGATCTTCTACAGATTGGTAAGTAGATGAATACAAATCCTAATAAGGAATAATGACGGTTAGTTAATTTATACAATGGAGACTAATGCAAAGCTAGGTGGAAGAGCTCTAACATTTAGGTGCGTGTTGGAATTTAATTTTCATCAAAAAAATCTGTTTGGAATCTACTTGACTCAAATCTGGAATAAGTCCGACCTCACTCAAAGTCGACTCTTTGCTACTCAACATACCTATACCTCAAGTAAGCAACACTTAAACCCCAATGGCACCTAAATCACTTGTATCATGAGTTACATGTTTGGAAAGGTCATTGGTGGCAAATAAATCAAAAGAGTGTCATAACAAAATTGGCAGCAAATTAGCAATAAGGGTGGTGGTTATAAGGTTTGGTTATAGGTGAACGATTCCATCTAATAAGTGCCGAAGGTGACGATAAATAAAGGTGACTCAAAAAGAGGTGATGGAATTGTGTTTGTGATAAAACATATATGACTTATTTTCAATTCATATCAAATAAGCACGTTAAATGTTTTTTCAGTCAGCATATTATATTTTGTTCAGTATCATCCAACACCTCATTTTGACATAAAAAAATAGCACTTCATCGGAAAGTGATTTATGAATTATTGGAGTTGGGAAATATTACCACATAAATTAGTTATAAAACAACATTTAAAGAAAAAGCATGTGAAAGTTGGTATTCCTGAAATGGTTAGCGATAAATTGTCCTGCAAAAAATGATAAATACTTGAATTTAAGGTATTGGCCGCCTTTTATGTTAAAGGGGAGCCGATGATAACCGTAATTTGCCGTGAAAAACATTTAAGCCCTAACGTGCCGTTTCAGCATTTCATGATAATAAATCCAACAAAGTACAGATTAATTTACACTTGGCAGTGAGGAGTTGAAGACCAAGGTGTAACAGTTAGTGTGTAACGAAAGGACACTCATTTACTCAACTTTACTGAACTAGACATCAACTTGGAAAAAAAGGTCATAAGTTGTTATTAGAGGTAACGAGGTTGCAACGCCTATAAGCTTATGACAGATACAAAGTATCTACTTCCTATGTCTTTTTTTACTTACTACATTTTTTTTAAATGAAAATCTCAATTTACTTGTTACATTATTGATTTTGGTAGGTAGGATCCACAGGTATCTTTACCTTATTGTCTTTATTTTTGTCATTTTGCATCTAATTAATCTTAATTTATCCTTCTAACTACTACTCAACTAAGATTTAATCTCACTTTACCTTTCTCACTTTATATTTTCTTCATAATTCATAAACAAGAGACAGAAAATACTGCAGCAGCCTTGGACATGGGAGGATAGCTCTATATTTTGATTTTGACAGTACCGCTGTGAAGAACTACTTTCAATGGTCTACTCGCAATATGGATCGCCAAAACCAAAACAGCCCAATTTAGTTTACAATTACTATATTTTACAGTCTCTCTAGTCTCTAGCATATTTTATGTAACAATTACATATTTTATGTCTCAAAGAACTATTTAATTGTTGAACATAATATAAAATATAAATTTGTAATAATAATATCATTGGGTTGGTATCACTTAGGGTAGGGCCTTAGGGGTGCCTAATACAACTATTTAGGGTTCATTTTTTTTTTGTGCTAGGGAGCCACAAGAGCGAAGATGAGAATCGATCTCAGAATCTCCTAAAACCGGAAGGGAAGTTTTTATCAATTGAGCTACCCCTCACTCTCATTTAGGGTCCATTTGGTAGAATGTAAAACATTTTTTCCTGAAAACTGTTTCTCATTTTACATTGATTGATTTAGAGTAAAATATTCAGATGTAAAATTTGAGAGAAAAATGATTTTCTAGCATGTTGAAAATATTTTTCCCAAAACTTGGGAGGAAAACATTTTCCATCATGCTGGAAACGAAAACATATCTCTTCTCGAAATAACTAGTTTTTCATTCAAATAANCAAAATTTACCACTACTAGTCTACTACTCCGTGGTACGGAGTACATTTTGTAAAACCTTATCTGTTGTTTATTGTTTACAAGGAAATTACTGGTTAAAAAAAAAAAATAGAATGCATTTAATTTTGTTTATGAAAACACTACAGTACTAATAATCTGGTACGGACCACAATCACAATTTTCCAATGCATGTGGGTAGAATGACAAATGTGCCCTAAAATTTTGGTAAAGGACAAACTCTAGGCTCTAAAGGGCACTATCCGAAAGAGGCAGGATGGTTAGTAGTACGGATTAACAATTTGTCCCAAGGGTAAAAGGTCCAAAAGCAATGTCCAACACTAGATTTTGGGTAAAACAACATAGATTTTGCTTAGAAGGCTATATATTAGAAGAGTTAATTTGCTTTTGGCACTACACTATTATGGTTTTAACTTACCCGCTTGTTGCCTTTAATTCCTTGAGCCTATTGTAGATTGCAGTTATGGATTTCTAACAATCTATATTTCCTTGACCCTCAACTGAAATTTACTGGCTTATTGTCAAATGTGAGCTCCATTGTTTTGATAATATTTGATCATTACTCGAAAAAGAATAGGATTGATATTTGATATGGCACACGAGCCATACAATGGTTTTACTAACTCAATTGTTAAAGGATAGGACCACAATTGAAAGCTATAAAACCAATATTCATGATCTTCTACAGATTGGTAAGTAGATGAATACAAATCCTAATAAGGAATAATGACGGTTAGTTAATTTATACAATGGAGACTAATGCAAAGCTAGGTGGAAGAGCTCTAACATTTAGGTGCGTGTTGGAATTTAATTTTCATCAAAAAAATCTGTTTGGAATCTACTTGACTCAAATCTGGAATAAGTCCGACCTCACTCAAAGTCGACTCTTTGCTACTCAACATACCTATACCTCAAGTAAGCAACACTTAAACCCCAATGGCACCTAAATCACTTGTATCATGAGTTACATGTTTGGAAAGGTCATTGGTGGCAAATAAATCAAAAGAGTGTCATAACAAAATTGGCAGCAAATTAGCAATAAGGGTGGTGGTTATAAGGTTTGGTTATAGGTGAACGATTCCATCTAATAAGTGCCGAAGGTGACGATAAATAAAGGTGACTCAAAAAGAGGTGATGGAATTGTGTTTGTGATAAAACATATATGACTTATTTTCAATTCATATCAAATAAGCACGTTAAATGTTTTTTCAGTCAGCATATTATATTTTGTTCAGTATCATCCAACACCTCATTTTGACATAAAAAAATAGCACTTCATCGGAAAGTGATTTATGAATTATTGGAGTTGGGAAATATTACCACATAAATTAGTTATAAAACAACATTTAAAGAAAAAGCATGTGAAAGTTGGTATTCCTGAAATGGTTAGCGATAAATTGTCCTGCAAAAAATGATAAATACTTGAATTTAAGGTATTGGCCGCCTTTTATGTTAAAGGGGAGCCGATGATAACCGTAATTTGCCGTGAAAAACATTTAAGCCCTAACGTGCCGTTTCAGCATTTCATGATAATAAATCCAACAAAGTACAGATTAATTTACACTTGGCAGTGAGGAGTTGAAGACCAAGGTGTAACAGTTAGTGTGTAACGAAAGGACACTCATTTACTCAACTTTACTGAACTAGACATCAACTTGGAAAAAAAGGTCATAAGTTGTTATTAGAGGTAACGAGGTTGCAACGCCTATAAGCTTATGACAGATACAAAGTATCTACTTCCTATGTCTTTTTTTACTTACTACATTTTTTTTAAATGAAAATCTCAATTTACTTGTTACATTATTGATTTTGGTAGGTAGGATCCACAGGTATCTTTACCTTATTGTCTTTATTTTTGTCATTTTGCATCTAATTAATCTTAATTTATCCTTCTAACTACTACTCAACTAAGATTTAATCTCACTTTACCTTTCTCACTTTATATTTTCTTCATAATTCATAAACAAGAGACAGAAAATACTGCAGCAGCCTTGGACATGGGAGGATAGCTCTATATTTTGATTTTGACAGTACCGCTGTGAAGAACTACTTTCAATGGTCTACTCGCAATATGGATCGCCAAAACCAAAACAGCCCAATTTAGTTTACAATTACTATATTTTACAGTCTCTCTAGTCTCTAGCATATTTTATGTAACAATTACATATTTTATGTCTCAAAGAACTATTTAATTGTTGAACATAATATAAAATATAAATTTGTAATAATAATATCATTGGGTTGGTATCACTTAGGGTAGGGCCTTAGGGGTGCCTAATACAACTATTTAGGGTTCATTTTTTTTTTGTGCTAGGGAGCCACAAGAGCGAAGATGAGAATCGATCTCAGAATCTCCTAAAACCGGAAGGGAAGTTTTTATCAATTGAGCTACCCCTCACTCTCATTTAGGGTCCATTTGGTAGAATGTAAAACATTTTTTCCTGAAAACTGTTTCTCATTTTACATTGATTGATTTAGAGTAAAATATTCAGATGTAAAATTTGAGAGAAAAATGATTTTCTAGCATGTTGAAAATATTTTTCCCAAAACTTGGGAGGAAAACATTTTCCATCATGCTGGAAACGAAAACATATCTCTTCTCGAAATAACTAGTTTTTCATTCAAATAAATAATGAAAAATGTTTAAAATGTAAAATCAAAAACTATAAACAGATAGAAGGAAAAAAAAAGGTAAATAGCATCGGTTATTAAAGTTGAGTGACCAAAAAATTACTCCGGTAACAGCAACGAGGCACTCTGGCACTATTGGTGCCTCTAATGTTTCAAATCGAGTCAAGTACGGAGAAGATTGTTTAAAACCAAAAAATCATTATCAAAATAAATGTTCATCCTCAATTATCAAAAGCCTACGGGGCTATGACTATGAAGTATAGAGCTAGAGATTTCTCCAGCAAAATTCAACCGCGGTAATATTTCTGTCGGGAGGAAATGATACAGTGATACGGCGGTAAAAACAACACGTGTGGATGTAGATGGTTTAGCTACTTTAGATTATGAATTTTATAAAATAATGGACTATAGTGGCCTATTTCCGTATTTAGTTCCAAGTTTAAAAAACCCAAACAAGGTTGCCGGAGGTGTCATCGCCAGTGATCAATCCCACCAACTTTACCATGCAACCTCTTCTCTACACCAGCCACGTGTGCAAAGCAGCTACCATCATCATTAATTTCACAATCATTGGACGGTGAAAAATACCAAAAACACCCTTATCACTTCCCACGTGTCATCAAATACGGTGTACACACTCTCATCAGCATCATAATCTCAATCAATCTACGAACACTACAAGTTTGGTGAAAGACACAAGACCCCTTCTCCCTAGAAGTCAGTAGAAGATATAATTAACCTTTATGAATTTAATTTTCATATTTTAATAATAAATAAATCACTTGTAAAATCTTAAACGTTAATCTTTCAACCTTTGCTTTGGCGGCTTCCAATCTCCCTTCTTACACCCCTCTTGAATCTTGATTCCTAACCAATACGTTTGTACGCGTCATATATACTAGGAAAGAATAATTATTTTTTTTAGAAGGGTAATGAAATCATACAATAAGAGTATATTATATGACCAATATCTTTCATTAAAAAAATAAATAAAGGACTAGTATACATCATAACCTTGGTTGGTTCGCTGTCAATCTATTATTATTAAATCTTTTTGAGACCTCTCTTTCTTTCCAGTTGGAGGTGTTGTATTTCTGTCTCCCTCTCTTCTTCGCATTTTCTCCAGAGCTACCAAAACATAGAAGAGGGAGAGAAAGAGAGAGAAAGCAAGATATTACTTTTCTATTTTATTTTTATTTAAAAAAAAAAAAAAAGATTCTCATTATTTTCTCATCAACCCATTTCTTAGCAATAATTCAATATTTGTTGATTGTAATTAGTGAGGGTATTTTAAAACAAGGGAGGTTAGTTTGACCAAAACCTATTGGGGTGGCTACTTATTTCCCCCACATTCAATTAATTTTTTCCTTCTTATTTTATTATTGAGGGGAGTGAGTTTTTAGGAGAGAGAAAGAGATCTGAGATATAAAACAAGAGTGAATTGTAATAGCCCTCATTTTGGTTGAGTATTAGAGAAAAAATAAATTATATAAGAGAGATCTCTGTATAATTTGTGGTGGTTGTTGATGGGTGTGGTTTTCCTTTGTCAGAAAGCCACAGATTCTTTGAGAAAAAGTTCAAGTTAGGCTCCTCTTTTTTTTTTTTTTTTTTTTTTTTTTTTTCTCTCTTTTCTCTAATTGTTGTGTTATTCTTTTCTATTCTCCATCTTTCTTTCATCAAGCACATTCCTTTCTTTGGGTGTGAACCAATGGAAAGAAGACTTCACTTGAGATATTACTAGAACACCAAGTTTGTTGATAAGAGGAGATTTGATCTGAGTTCAGTTTGCCTTTTTTCACTTCTAGTCACGTGTGACAGTTGAAAGTTCAAGAGAGAATACTACCTTTCTTGTTATTGAATTTTTTGTAGTGTACAAAACATACAAAGGTGACTAAAGCCTAAGGAAGGAGGGTTGGATATTATTCATTTTTTATTTTTGTTTGTCCAAGATGATGCGTATGAGAACTAAATTAACAGGGTTGACACCTATGAATGGTAACAGCAACACAGCCAATGGAGACAGTCACCGTGATGTTAGCAATGGTGACGGCCGCGGTGTCGGTGGAGGAGGAGAAGGAGAAGGAGGACCAGAGAATTGGGAGATGCGCCCATGTGGGATGTTGGTACAGAAGAGAGTTGATGGGGATCAAGAACCCAAACCCACACCTACTATTCGGGTTCGGGTCAAATACGCGTCAGTCTACCATGAAATCTACATTAATACCCATGCTTCATTTGGTAATTATTTTTCATAGTTGTTAAAGTGATTTGTTACATTTATTTATTTTAGTAAAATTAGTTGACTTGAGTATTAAAATAACACTATGAAATTTACAGGGGAGTTGAAGAAAATGTTGGCAGGGCCAACAGGGTTGCACCATCAAGATATGAAGATTTATTACAAGCAAAAGGAAAGAGATTCAAAGGAGTTTTTGGATATAGTTGGGGTGAAGGATAAATCAAAGATGTCACTAGTAGAGGATCCACTTAGCCAGGAAAAAAGATACCTGGAAATGAGGAAAAATGCTAAGTTAGAGAAAGCTGCAAAGTCTATTTCAGAGATCAGCTTAGAAGTTGACAGACTCGCTGGTCAGGTATTGATTTTATGTAAAGTTTTATTTTTTTGATGTATTTCGCGCTGAAAGAAGATGATCTCTACTTATGATTACATGAATTTCAATCAGTTGGACTTAGGAAGCTTGATTGTCCAACAATTTGGCTGAATTTCCTCACTAATTATGGTTGGAAATTGAAGTGTTACAGAATGTTTGTTTGAACTTCAATTTGAGTTGAAGTGTGATTGTGGTATTTGTTTTGAATTTTTTTTTGTTTTGTGTTTGACAGGTGGCAGCTCTTGAGTCAGTGATCTTGAAAGGGGGAAGAGTAGCGGAGAAGGAAGTTGCAAATCTAATTGAATTACTCATGAATGAGCTAATCAAGTTAGATGGTATTTATGCCGACGGAGATGTCAAATTACAAAGAAAGATGCAGGTAAATTTGAAGTTTTGATCAATGTACTGTGTCAATATGATGTCAAACTTTCATTATGCTCTTAAAGTTGTTATGATTTGGCATTCTCAATGACCTCAAAATTAATTCATATAGGTAACGCGAGTTCAGAAGTATGTAGAAACTTTGGATATGCTAAAGATTAAAAACTCGACACCAGCAGCAAATGGAGCTCAAGTGCCCAATGAAAATAAACAGAAAGTTTCAAATGGCCAAATCAAGTCAGTCAGAAGTAAGGGTCATAGTCAAGAGAAGTCATCACATTTGGGAAAACCACCTCTTCCCCAACAGCGACAGAGGAATTCTATAGGACACTCTCCATTACAGCCTCAGGCCAAAAAAGAGCAGCAATCAAAAAATTCAACTTCTGGGACCGTAGTTACCACACAATGGGAGACTTTTGAGCCTGCTCCCCCGCTGATCCCTGTCTCCACTACATCATCTACATCAGCCACTCCAAAAGTTGTCAACCCCAATTTCCCATGGGACTTTGAGTAAGGAGCAACTTATACATATCCTCCAATGTGTTTATGTGTGTGGATGTGTATTTTTTTTTCATATTCATATGTGTCTAGTTGGATTTGGTTTCTGTTTGTTCATTCTTTTCTGTATCTAGATTTTCTTAGCACCCCCTCATTACCTCACCATTTGGGAAATAAATGGGGGATGTATCCATGAATATCACTATACTACGATAATGGTCCGTCTATTTTACTGCTGGACTCTGGTTTTTTGCATATATATATATATACACATCTTGCTTTTGTTTTTCTTGTGCTATATACTATTTCTAGATGGATGGATGGACAAGTATAGTTTGGTATCAGTCTAGTTTGGTGCAGCTATTCTGTCCTCCATCCTTCTCTTCTATAACAAGGTAGTTCTATTATTGACATATTCATTTTGAAATCGAAAGGATGGTAGATAAATAGATGTAGGGTATACTAATGCTCTACATGCCCTGCTTCCTGTGAGGTTTACAATGTAACAGATGAAATGCGAACCAAAAATGGGAGGGCACCATGTTCTAGTAACCAACTTTACCCATACACTTAAGTAAAGGCACGCCTAATTTATTGGTTTGATGATATTAGGGAGTTGTAGGATGGGCTTATTAATATTATTATGAGGCATCCCTTATTTTTAGGTTATTTGGGTTTGTAGTTACCAAATTTGGCGCCATAGTTATAAATTTGGACTTCTTGAACACAAATCATATTAATCGCCAAGTCACAAGGCTGGTGATTAGGTGCAGGTAATCTTAATGGTTTATTGAAGTCAGTATCCCTAAGTTACCGTTTATTTTATTACTCGCCAAGTCATGACGCTGGTGATAAGATGTAGGTAAACTTAATGAATTGATGAAGTCAGTATCTGTAATTTACAGTATTTATTATTTTTGGCAACGGGAGTCTCTGTCTATTTAAATCACAGTTATTGGCAGTTTGCAGTTATACTATAAATAGAAAACCTCATTGGCTAAAACTATAGACAAAATATTCTCCCCAAATTGATGTAAAAAGAGGTATAAACTATAAAGATATCAGTAGTGATCATTGGCTCTTACCTGGCACAAGTCATGCTAAGGTATGCTTCAAATTGATATATTGAAAGCAAGCGAAAAACAGAGCCACCTGGTACTTCTTGTTTGTATTGAACACTTCACTTGTGGCGGAAGCTGTCCCTGTCCCTTTGATTCCAAAGGGCACATGGAGGAAAACTATAAAGAAGGCAACACTTAGAGATTAGATTGAATTTGGAAGTCAATTATAAGTCAAGCGAGCAATGCGGGTTGAAACAGACCAAACGAGAAGCATAACACATGGCAAGATGGAAACATTATGAAGCATCTATTATCTTCAGAGGGTTCATATTGATTTCATCATTATAGTATAAATTAATCAGGTCACCAAAGCAAACGAGATAAAAGCTTAGTTATAGTAATATCCGAAAATCTTCACATGAGTATTGTCTTGTACTCGTACCGACCATTGAACAATATCACATTAGGGATGTAGTTTCATAGTTTTCCATGATAGGTTTGATTATGGCTTTGAGCCTTTAATATGTCAAAAACACAAAGTCCACAGTAAGGTGTTATGTAGTAAATAGTTACTAATCAAATGTATATCAATATTTTTATCCAGAATTTTTCTCCATGAAAATATTCTAATACCACATAAGCAAATCTGGAATCAAATCTTTCACATTTAAGGAGTATGCAAGTGTGCAACTGATCAAAACGTGCAAAATGTCTGGCAGCAGAGTAAAAAAAAGAGATAAAACAATTGTGTACATAAACCATATGGCATGACAAGTTAGTCCAGCTGTAAGTGATATAATAGTACTCCATTGTATATGACAACAAAAATATACTTCCTCCCCAGGGAAGAACTCAATCAATTAGTCAATAACTACAATGCTTCAAGAAAAAGCCAGAAAATTATCAATTAACAGTCCATTTTTAAGGAAGGAATCAAGTTGGAAAATGAACGGTTTTCAGGCAACTTAGCTTTCCTTTATAGACTTGCTACAATCTGACTACCTCTGAAACACACCACAGCTAGTGTGCTACAGAAGTCAGTCTACGAAGATGGCTATTGCAGACATCCAAGTCTGTTGGAAATAATGTCAAATATGTTCCACAAGTTTAAATGGACTACCATGGATCATCAAATAACCATATTGTAAACCACGACCTTTCATGTTTCCCATAGATCATGCTAACTGATCGTCCAAGTAGAACAGCATTAATCATCAAACTTACTGTAATCTCTCTACCTAGCTTTTTTACTGAATAAGTTTACATGCAATAAAGTTATTCACATTGGAAAAATATTTTAAACGGAAACGAGACTGAGTTTGCAAAACCAAATACAATCTAAAGCGGTTCATCCGTAGCTACATGCCTACAGTCAGAAATACTACAGCATGAAGGAAATTTATGGTTTACATTAGTATTAACATGGTTGTTAAATTACTACTTTAAATTACCATACATCAAAGAAACTTAACTTATGAATTATGATGGTAATTCTATACTAACAAATAAGAGACAAAAAATACTAGTAGTTTGAAGTTACAAATGTTGCAAAAGTACCTGCAGAGGATCATGGCCTTGTTAGGCAATATGGATGATAACTGGGTTTGTGGGTGCGTTGGGACTGCAACACCTTGTCCAAAAGACCAACCACTCTCCGTTATTGTCCACAATCAAGTTGGGAGAGACTTCAACAAAACTAAAATCATACCCTAGTTCATCACCCCATAATTGTAACAATCCGGCACATAAATAGAGTTCACCATATAAATTATCTACAAAAGATACGGAGCATTAGTTTTCTTCACAAAACTTTCATTCCACACCTTGAATATACAACAAATAACATATCTACATGGTCATGTATAGCACACGGTTCAAAAGGTGTTGTTGACAAATATTAAGCAAATCAAGTTACTTTCTAGAAATGATGATTACTAGAAAAAGCAAGCACACAAAAGCAATTTTCATGCTTACTTCTAATCACAATCACATAGATTTTTGATCGTCAGTGGAGAACAAAATAATAGGATGAAAAGCATTTCCACGAAATCTAGTAAGCATTCAGTCAATCACATTACAGTATTAACAGATATAAAAACATTCCAATCAACAATCCATTATTGGTCTTGCCTAGTGTTGAGTGATATGAGAGGTCAACATGCACACAGCCTTAGCTGTTCCAAAAGACTTGTAGGGAGCTTGTTTTCTAAGGTAAGGTTAAGTCGGAAATGCCGGTTTTATAATCATTATGAACTTAACAAGGATGCAAAAAAACACCAATAGAAGTTCATATCAAGTGTATACATTTGTGGAAAATGATGAAGGCATTTTGACTGGTTATTTACCAACACTCATTGTTTATATACAAATAAACACAACACATTATAGCACCAACTGAGATGGTTAAAGCACACAATGTTATCTGTTATCTATCGTTGTCATGGCTTGTGAGTGTAGACAGCACATGAAGAGCTTTGCCAAGGCGTGAAGAAAGCAGATTGACAGACCAAATCGCAAAGCTTAGTCACAAAAATTTGTAGTGCTTTTGGTCAATTAGGTACGCTATCCTGTCTTCCCATAGTCCTCAAGGACTGTTATGATATTTATTCCTTGGAATTCCGAGAAGCCAAGGGTTATACTTAACTGATCACCTCTATTCTTTGAATTCCTAAAAGTTCAAGTTCCTCTTACACAACAAAAACTAACACTCCTCAACTGATCTTTCGCATACAAATTCATTTTCGTGTAATTGAACAACAGAACAAGCAATTAAAGGAGCTTATCTTGCACTAAACCAAGTAGTAAATTAACAGACACGAAATCAAGCTGAACTCAAATTACTAAGTTTCATAACTTCATTAGTTCCCGAAACTCACGCAATAAGCATGTTCAAAGTTCACAGACGTTTAAACACATTGCTTGAGTATCATCATCAAGCAACAGATATTACTAAAATTAGAAAAGATAGCGAAAACTTGAGTTAAGAAATCAGTCTCAAAATCAACATTGATTCAGATTATCTAGTTTACTTATAACAAACAAATTTATTTCCAGAATTCAACTTATCATCAATCAAAATCATTTTTCCAGACTTCCAATTGTTCATCCTCATGTCGAAACTCGAAACTTACTTTCGTTCAATCGCGCAAAATAACTTCCACAATCGAACATTCAAAGTCATCTAAAACCATAATTTAGCAAAAAATAATCGATTAATAGCAAAATTAACGCTTCATCATCCAACAAAGTTAGGAAAAACACAACAAAAAATTGTAGAAATTATAGCTTAATTGATAATGCGAACAATAAATTTCAAAATTAAGCAAAAGATAATCGCATATTTTAGAAAATCATCATCAAACAACAAAAATTAGAATAAATACAACACAAAACTAAGCTGAAAAAAAAATGGAGAAACTCACAACTTAAAGTTGAGATACTGCAAATTTTACCTAATTGTTGAAATTGGAGAGCAAATTTGACGCCATAAACCCTAGATTTTGCGAAGGAGAGAGAAAACTATTTTAATTGAAACGAAATTAATCTTCCGCAAATGATCGCCAATGAAGGAGGAGGGAATTCTGAAGAGAGGGAGAGTGAGAGTAATGCCAAAGAAAGAGTATGAGTGGCAGTTTTTGAATTTTGAGATTTTGATTTCTGGGAAAAGCGTGTGTAACAAGCTAATGGCTAGCCCAGTACCCGGCCCAAAAAATGTGTTTAAGCACATTGGTTGGTTATATTGAAATGGGCCGTTAGTGGGTTTGGTGATTGTAGTGATTATTTCCAATGCATTTATAGGCGTACAGTCATTGGCCAACAGTATTAGTTGGGTTAATTGTCATTAAGACGGTCAAATCGAGTTTTCTCCTACTAAATTCGATTTGTTGATAAAGATTTATATGGATCGTGAGAGATGTTAAATTTATGTTTATAATTAATTCGATTAAATTTTGCTTAGTTTCAAAACTATAATGGATCGAAAGAAACCCTCAATAAAGGTAGCGTATAATAGCGATGTGAAAGAGGATGTTCATCAATGTCATATTTTGTCCACAATGATTGTAGTTTTACAAATTTGACGTATTATATAATTTGGGTTAATTTGTATTTGTTGTTTTAGATTCTTTTAGATGCCGTATGTATACTATAATATAAAAATATAAGAATTGCTGCATAATGATGCAACATTGCTACATAATGATACAACAATTGTATCTAACTGGTTTGTATTGTTTTCAAGTCGTGTTTTTTGCAATATTTTTTATGCTGTGTTATCGTGTTTTGACAAAGATTGTTAACTTAAACGCACATAAACATCATCTTCATTCTCCAATTCTCCAAAGTCAAAAATATGTGATGCGTTTATCATGTTGACTTGTATATATATTTTATAAATTATTTTATCAATAATTGTATAATTTTGTATTGCCTAATTTTTACATCATTGAATGCAATTCTACGTACATACGGAGTATATGTAAGTTTACCAATAATGGTTAGTAAAAAATCACCACTAACACAAGTTGGATCTTTATATTCCAAATGCCTTAAATATTGGATCAGAGTGTATGTCGTCATGGACGATAAATCGATAATGTGTCTCACTGTCTCCCAAAGACCAAAGTGTATGCCAATGATGGAACGCAAACGTCTCATTTGTATGTACGACCTTTGTGCAAATTGTTCCCTAACCCTTACCCTAAATTATAAATCGCTTAATTAATTGAATTTGTTTGGCTATACATAGCTCTGTTTTAATCACATAGTTTTGTTCTAATCAGTAGCAATTGTACGGAGTTTTAATTTATAAGAAGTAATTACAAGTAATTAACCACGGAGTATTTGTCCTCAATTCGACCTTTTGAGGCTCAGTTTTTATATTATAGCACATCTCTCACACGTGAGTCATTCGGACTTGAAATGTGGATGCAACATAGTCCCCTATACCAACGCCTAGTAAATTCATTTAGAACTGTAAAATGGAAGACCATTCTACTGTGATATTGTATTTTGGTTCATTGTTCGTCTTTGTTGTTTCCCGTCAACCGAGGGAGTATATGTTCCAATATATTGAAAATAAAATAAAATTGATAATTATTAAGGGAAAATTATGTTGTGAAGCTGTGAATTTATCCCGTAAGGGCCTGTTTACTTCAGCTTAAAATCCGTTCAGTTCAGCTCTTCTCTTATTTTGTTATTCATTAATCTTTCATAAAAAGCTTTCAGTTCAATTCACTTCAGCTCCAATCAGTTCGGTTCAGCTATTATCAGTTAAAGTAAACAGATCCTAAGCATAGTGTGGTGAAGCAAGCAGCTTGCAACTTGTTTTGACAAATACAATAGGCACTCTACTACAGTAGTTATATCATTGCTACCACCACTAATTATTTTAGTAGTAAAGTCTTTCCAAAAGTGGTTAAAATTTGGTCAAATAAAGTATAGTAAAGTACGACTATAATGTATTTGTCGAGCCCCGAGGTGCCAAGTTGCCAATAATGGAATGCACGGGATGCCCACTTAATTAAGGGTTAATCCCAATTAAATCAAATCATTCATTAAAACTTGGGGCTAATTTCCTCATTTGAACATACTTTTACTGATTATTTTTCTTAATTGATTGATTGGAAAAAGGCCCACTACCTATCTTTGCGTTTCTAACGGGTGATAATGACGTCATTATTAAAATTACTTTTGCAATGATTATCACAATTTTCCATATGTATAATCTAAGTGTATTGTGAAGTCTGAACACATATGCCGCTAATTGTTTGTTGGTTTGATTGAGTGAATCGCATTCAAATATATAACTACATCACAAGTTTTTAGGAATTTTGAAAAAGTGAATGTATAGGATGTTATTTTGGTTAGCAAATATATTGGTCATTGCACGTATAAACGAGCGTATAGTTAAGTTTATTAGGAAATATATGATTTGAATAATTAAAAGTTGTTTCTTACCTCCTTAACAATCAAAATCGATGATTACATACCTCAGCTCATCGGGCCCGACTTCATTCCCCCTTAAAAAAAGTTTGTTAGAAGTTTAGGACATTGTTCATTACATTTTCTAATTATTTACTCAATTAAGTGATTCATCTACAATTTTACTCCAAAAGACGACATAGTGTACATGTTATATGGTTCAATTTCTTTATTCTTCAATATTACATTTAAAAGCTACAACAACAAAAATTAAAATCAATTCTCATTATTCACCTTTATAATTAACCGAAAATCGACTATAATGAAATACTATGGACCCAACTTACCAATACTTTGATTCTTCCTACTTAATTCTAGAAACACAGAAGAGTAGAATTAGCCTCAATTTTAGAAGCAATAGTGGTCATAATGTTGGGCCGTATACAAACACGGATTCTAAAACCACAAAGTTGACACGGAAATTACCAGCCGAAAAAAAAAAACTGTCCAATTACCATACTAAACATCTATACAAGTGGGCTTATTATTATACTTTTGCCAATAACCGTTGCTTGCGTACGTGAGCAATACACCTACTTCCTCTTTTGTCTCCCTTATACCAAGACACCAACTCCTTTGTTGCCTTGATGCCATTGTCACCGTTTTCGTAACAGATTCTATATAACCTTTTTTTAACTTAGTTCTTTGTATGTGACTATGTAATAGTTTCTTTAATTTTTCTCTTTTAAACACATGCAATGATATTGGACCAAAACTTTTCATAAAGTAAATTAACTTAATAGTATTGGAAATTGTCGTTGTTGACTGTATGAAGAGTTCGTTTTTGATCTTATGACTATGGAGTTGATGTGAGGTCTTAAATCTTTACCAATAGGTCAATTCTTAATGGGCGGTTACTAATTATTAATACGTAGTATATCATATATAGTGTTGTTTATGCAGTTTGATGTTTATGGTATTACGTTCATATGTTATATCTCCATTCATTTACTTGTTATGAGATAGAGTTTAGTTGTTTATTGAACATTAGTAAAACAACAAAAATGATCCTCATATGAATAAAAAAATATGTTTCAAATATATAGCTAATTGAATTGATAGACTTCAACGTGTAGAATGAAATGTATACATCTTTGTTTTTTAAGATGTCAAAAGTGTTAGATTTTGTTTGTGAACTTCAGCATAATCTTTTGCTTAATGGATATTTTAATTTAATCAAAAGTCTTAACTAGATTGATCAAAAGTAGTATACTTCATGTTTATCTTACTTAGCTAACTACTTTTTTTAATAATATCATAAAGTGTTAAACCTATTTATTGCTTGATGATGATAGAGTTGCCACATGGTTATTAGCTTTAGCTTTCGGCTCTCGAGCTAGAGCATTGTGTCATCTTCCAATGTGGACAAAAATGTAGGTATACCACTTTTTGATTACTAAAGATGGCAATTAATTGTGTGTATAGTACCTCCAATTTGATGCTTCTTAAGGGAAATCTTGGGTTTGAGTCTTACTGAATTCAATTTTTGTTCGGAGACGCACCCATCACATGCTAGGTGTGCAATCCGAATCGAATTCGGATGTAAATGTAATCAGAGCTAAGATCTGACGAACCGGGTGAAGCAAAAAATAAAATAAAATTGTGTATAGTACCAACTCATGCATGATGCATGCTCTAGAAGAACACCTCTAAGTTTACTTTGGGGCTTTGATTACCTCAACGGTTAAGTCCTCCAAACCATAGGTGATGAAGCTGGTTCGAACCTCATGATATATATATATTCATGGTCAAAATCTACCATTAGTTTCAAATTGTGTAACATTTACAAGTTACGTTGTATAAATTGTTGTTAGCCTTCTTTGAAAATGGGTAGTGCAAAGTACATGACTCATTGATTTGAATTGCATTCAATGATCAATGATATCTATTAGCAATGGAAGGTAACAAGAAAAATGTACATGATTCTAGCTAGCAGCAGTTTTGGATTCTTTCCCCTCAATAACATACAGAATTGTCAAAGCCTGAAAAGTGATGTTACCTTTGACAATAATATCTAAATACAAAAGGTTTTGTAGAATATTGACTTTATTAGACAACAAATAATACTTCGTAATACACCCTATTATTTTATTTGTTTGTCACCCCATTCACCCTTACAAAAAATTACGTTTTATTACACAAGTTTTTAAATTCATCATATGTATTTCGTCAAATGATTTGCAATTTTGTGGAAACGCTAAATAAATTCCATAAAATATATAAGTTTTTTTTTTTAATAACAAATTTACTGCGAGTAAGACCCGTTATTCATTTACCTCTCTTTGGTGCCTTGTCAATTGGAACTCCTGTCCTAACACAAATTCGTACGTACTCCGTAATTAAAAATTGAAAACACTAATATGGGATCGGAGTATAATAGAACTGTGGATTTTGGAGCTGAAACTCTTAATATAAAGATTAAACAATCTCAACAACATAACCATTAAACAAATTAAAATGGTGAAGATAACCTTAAAAGAGTTAAACTTTAAACCTCAATTGCACATCAACGATTTAAAAAACTATCCTTAAAAAAAGTCAACTATGAAGATTTAAATGAAATTAAGGAAGATAGATGATGGTCAAGGCAAGTCAAATAAGCCACTAGTCACAAACTCACAAGTGGATCTAATTAATAAATTTAATATGGCGTGTTTATTAAGAAGATTATATTAAAGAAAAGAGAGTATATTAGTATTATTTGTAGTTGATCGAATGAGGCAATTGACCCCCTTAAATCTTTTGATTTTCGGCTTTTAAGCGGCCCTTCCGAAAGGTCGTAGTAGTTAGAAGACACGCAACGGAATTTTAACCTTTGGGAGCACCAATGTATTGCCCATAATCATAGATAACAAACAAATCTAAACTACTACTGGAGTACTATATTTATTCTCCCCTTTTCTCTTGTACATCTTGATTATAATTAAGTCAAGTGATGGAGAAATAGAGAATCAAACCTACAAGTCACGACAAATTGATGATATTGTATGTCATTGCTCGTCTATTGTAAGGTACGTTGTTAGGTATATTACTTAGAAGTGTACAAAATAAATGCAACAGAAGAACAAATGAGTATAATGAAACGAACTTTAATTGGATCATAAGTACATACTTCATCAGTTCCACTATGTTCGCGTTTCCCAAAACTTTACACTATCCGTATAATTATCGATTAATAATTCTCAAAAAGTTCTCTTACGTACTCCTTAATATATAATTTTCGAAATATAAATGACATCGACTAAAGTAAAATGTTACACTCCGTAATATCTTAATTAACTAATCCATAAAACTATTTAAAATGAGTTGCACAACACCCAACAACTTACTCCAAAACTAATTGGCCAAATTGATAGCAAGGAAAGGTCCTCTAAATTTCCTGCCAATAAAGGCCATGTTACCCCATTAGAAATCTTTCATTCGCATAAAAGTTCGTTGAAGCAACTGGCAGTTCACTATAGCTAGTTTAATTAATGTATGCCTATGCTATTTTGATGATATTAAGGCTAAATTACCAATATACTAATTAATTAGTACCTAGGGAAAAATAAAGATGCACATCAATTTGCATTTCTTAAGAGAGTGGAGTATATTCTATTAATATGCTTTTCTCTATGAATTTTAAGTGGCTTTTCCTACAACCAAAAGGTTTAAGCATAGTCTTTTGTGACCTAAAAATTATGGATTGTCTTAGAAATTAGCAATGCATATATAGTCAAGTTTTATATACAAGTAACAAGTTCAAGCCTAAGTCGTTTCCTTACACTAATTCCTACATTGTGTTCAAATAGTTCATCATTTTATTAGGTTTCTCACTTCCTAAATCTTTCTTATGTTGAGTTCATTATAACAATATAACTATGTTTTTTCTCAATCTCTTAGCATAGATATTAGACTCTTTCTTTGTTGACTAGTTGAATTATTTTGTGCCTTTTCTCTCATGAAGTTGAAAAGAATCGTTTGAATGCAACAAGCTAAGCTCCACCCAATTCAAATTGGTATTTGCCTTTTACTTCCTCACCTTTATTCTTCCATTCCCTACATAACCTCAAAATCCTTTCCGGTGGTGGCTTATTTTGAGGCCGATTATTGAAATGAAGATTTGTAGATATCTCGATCGAGGGCATGTAGCTAGTGTAACATATTACGCGTGCCTTACAAGTTTTCAGATAAAGATCTCAACAGCTCCTGAGCCAATATATATTCTTTAATCGATCAATATCTTACGGTTACTAAATTATTGTCCTTTTCGAAACAAGTAGCACGCACGGACATATTTTTTATTTATCTCAGACTTTTTAATAATATGAAATTCTTATTTCATCGAGTACTAAATATGAACTATTATTAATATTAGTGGTTGGTGGCCCCCTACTTGCTAATTAGCGTAATGTATAGAGATTTACCCTAAATGTGCATAATTATAGTTAATCTTATGTATACACAAAATGATATGATATTATAATTGATCATGACACATGGGGGTATAGATTTAGCGTTTACATGCTGCTTTCACGGTTTCATAAGGTCACATACTGTTTCCTTACTATATGGCACCCCATTAGATGGCATGATTGTAATAATAATCAAGTGAAAATAATGTCCTTATTAGCCTGTAATTAGCCCTTTTTTGATTTTATATATTCTTATTATAAGGCATAACACGTATGTACACACAAATTAAGACCTCTTTGCAGCCGAAGAGTCACGCAATTCCTTCATGAAATCGGCCTCAATGTCTCTTGCAGAAGGTACTACTATTATTATTATTATTATTATTATTATTATTATTAACTAAATCTCTAAAGCATGTATATATATGATTTATTTTGTACCAATTATTATGTATTATTGTACTAATTAAGATACTATGTTGGAGTATATATATGTACCATGAAAATAAAATACGTACGTAAGCCCTGAGATCATGATGCATGTGTCGTTATTTTTCTTGAAATTTTTTTCACCATAGTATAGCCTTCCTACTTTGTGTCACATGTGATATACCATGCAAATATGTAATCATGCATGCATGCATAATGCATTATTAAGAGTTTAATTCTATTCTTTTTATCTAATTATAGTAGAGCAATTTATTTTGTGTAATTGGTTTTTAAGTTGATGGTTGATAGCTTCAAGCTAGATTCTTCATCTTAAGGTATTTTATTGATGATTCGACTTTTTTGGGTATTTGGTTGGATAGAATATTATAAAAATTGTTTGCCCGCAATTGTATAGTGTTTATGAAAAAAAGGGGAAGACAGTTTCATTATTGAACAATCAAAATAGAAATCGTCATCTATATTCGATTTTTCACAGTTTCATTTTAGCGAATTGATAATGGATTGTTATTTGAACCCGTGTGATGTACATGTTAGCATTTAATTACATTATTGAATAAAACTTTGTGGATTATGTTTATTAATTTGGTTGATAAATTTTGTAATAATTAGTAGTGCGAAATCGGGATGTAGACTTGGGATTTGAAGACTAATCAACATCAATTGAGTATGTTATGATTTAGTTTTTTTATAAAAAAAAAAATTAATTTGTAGGCTCCATCCATCTTATTTCGTTACTTTTATGCTACCTAGTGTAATTTTATACATTACATTGTGTTTTTTCGGTGCAAATACTACATTACAATATATATGTTGAGATAATGTTACAATATTGCAATGATGTAATGCTAGAATGCAAGCACAAAAATCATAAACAGTCAACATCTTCGTATATAGCACTCCAGCTTTCATGCATCTCACTATTATATATGTTTATCCATTTATCCATACATATATATATATTTTTTTTAAATACTAATCCTAATATTTTATTTATAATTTAATTATAATACTACGTATAAAAAAAATGAATATCATATGTCATTATTGATAGATCTTTAATAATTAAATTAGTAACTAACCATACATCATCTAGACAATAGAAATATTGATATATTTTTTGATAAATATAAACTACACGTACTTTTAAGCTGTCTTATATTGGAAATTAGGCGAAAATAAACTAATTTTGCACTGAAGCTGTTATTTTCATCCATCAATTGCCCAACTTTTATCTTGTCATCAATTGATCAATTCAATTATAATTATAATTATCAAAGATCTTGATATAAGAGATGTGGTTCGAGCTATAATCCAAGAGTGATATGGAGTACAATTTTAGCTATAGTATAATGCACTTCTATGATTCTATATGTCTATTAGTCTAAGATTATTGAATATATTTTACAAGGTCTAAGATAATCTATTGACCCAAAAGGCCACACGTCATGAGTATTCAGCACTAGAAATTTTGATGTTAACTAGTTTTGTCAATTGGTTATGTATAATTTATGAGGTTGTACCTTAATTTAATTAATAATGGCGTTATTTTTTATTAAAAACATTATAATTGTATATTAGCGGCACATAAACTCTTGCTAGCTTAGGATCATACTTATCATGATCGAATAATATCAATATATCACCTTGTTTTGTAAGGATAGTTTAATTTTTGTGCGTTTAGAAAATTACTCTCAAGATCGCCTGAAATCGAGAGAAACGTTTTAACCAACTAAGCTACTCGTCAAACTATAGATGTAAGGATTACTAATTTAATTTATGATAAAAGATATTCATTAGCCTAATTAATATTAATGACCGAAAGCAATTAGAGCTCTGATTTAAACAAGTTTCATATTAGTATATTACTATGGACCATGAATTGATGACTCATAGAGGTGATCAAGGGTTACTTTATGATATCACACAAGCCGACCTTTTGACATAAGTTGCTTCATAAACAGTGTAATATACATAGTTAATTAAGAGCCAAAATTATGTTTAAATTAGTATATAAAAAAATGTACCACATAGTTAAGAGCCAAAGCAATGTATACTTTATTAGATTTGCAAATCAAATTAGCTGATTTTCTGGGTTCATTAAGAAACAAATTAAAGATAATTATGTTTGGTAATGATTTAAGGAATCTGTAACATAAAGAATAAGTCTGACCTTTTTATCTGTAGTATTCTCTAGTACTGTCTTCAAAATTTCATTGGTTACCTTAAAGCATTTTTATTGCGCTAGTAATTAAGCATAAGATATATAGCAATGTATGGGTCGTCACTGCAGATTCACTGTTCATAATTAGTTAATGTGTAATTTTATACAAAAATTGTAATCCGTACACTACCTACTAGAGTGAACTTAGGGCCACATTCTGTAGCTAATTATGGTGGTGAGTCCATTTATGAAATGTTGATGCAAGGTAATTAATTAGCTGTCACTTTGTACATAGTTTTCCTTCAATTATTTGAGCATGTAACAAACTACGTGCCTAGCTAGCTTAGGCATAATGCAATGCGTGCAACATGGATAATCAAAGCTCATTGAACATGCAACCCAACTACCTAAATGACCTTAACATTAACGAGTCGACGACGAGTTCCCCTTCCACACAATTGTTGTGGGTTCGACATTCAAGTGATAAATTAGACAATTCTATTTTTTAATGAGTTATGTAGGGACCATAACCAGCTAAGGATTTTCTGCTATCAAGTTTGTCATACGAAAATCTTTTTGATATTTTAAACCTTAATTGACACATTTTCAATATGCGCTCTAGCTTCGTGATCAATGTCACCAGCATTGTTATACGTTACTACTATATGTTGTACTATTATACATGCTTTCTACTACCTCTTTTTCTAATTAGTTGTAACAGTTGAGTATTACTTATGAGATATAAAATATTCATTTGTGATATCATTCGAAGGAGCCACACAATTAAACCAATTTACATGCATGTCGAATGAGCTAAAAAATAATAACACATGATTGGATTGGATTGAATAATGTATAAGTCGGAATAGGAATGGATTGCAACTTATTGGAACTTTTTGAAATTTTTTTCCCAAGAAGAGAACACAACGATTAAAATGTGATTGGATGGGAATTGAATGAATTGAAACTTATTAGATTGAAATAGATTAGACTAAATTAGATTAGATTAGATTAGAGTGGATTATAATGGATTTGATGGATAAGACGGATAAGATTGGATTAGTGATCTGATTAGAATAATAAGTTAGAGGTATTAAAAATGAGATAAAATGGAATTGAATAACAAATTTACAATGAATTGGATGGATTGGATTGAGACTTAGTAACACTTATTGAAAAAGATTATTATAAAGAAAACTCTCCCTACTAGTGACGACATTATGTTTTGTTCAATTTATTAGTTTATCACTACATAAAATAAATATAAGATACCATTGAATTGACTAGTTAATTTTATTTTTTTCACAACTCCTAATTTTAGTTGCATGGTACGTACCACATTAGACGCTCCAATAAGAATGCATAAAATGATAAAACCAAGTATAGGATACCATTGACTTAAATTATTTTTACAATTTCTAAGTGTTATTAGTTGCATACTTGCATGAAAGTTCTTAGCAACCGAGGAATCTTGTTATTCTATCCTACGAGTAACTCAAAGTCAAAAGAGCCAATTCTAGGAATCTTTACCAAAGATGCCCTTTTATTTATTTGTTTAATTTTTTTAATAAAAAAAAGGACAATCTAATTGAAGACTTGAAGTTGAAGTGGCTCTACATAGTGATTCTAGAGAACAATGTGGATTTATTTATTCAAGAATAATGCATGTCATCAAATAGAGAATCACTTGTAAGAATCTCTAAAATCAATGCTAAGATTTAGCTAATAGTATCACTTTTAAGTGGATTATTATAGGCTTGTGATTGGTGTGATGATTAATAATTATTGTTTTTACGATGCGCAACGTTTCATACCGAGTAGTTTTTTCTCCTGGTTTCTCGAGCTTCCAAGGAGACGGGACACTAATTAAGCACATTATGATATTTTAACTTTTTAGCTCAATGTAGGGTTGCATTACTATAATTATAATAGTACATATTATACATGTACGTAATTTTACAATATTTAGATGCATTATAGGTTATTTCATCGAAAAAGAAAACACATTGTGTTGTATATTTAATTTGAATGTGTATACAATAAAAAATACGGAGTAATGCCGGTAGAATTTCTAACAAGCTCCTAACGTAGGAACAATAGTATGGACTACATAGTCTACTAGGTTTTGATCTGCTCATATATATGTAGCGTTTAATAGTTGGACTTAGAAGGAGGCTTAGGCTTTATCATGCTGACTCTGATACAATATTAAAATATCTACTCAACTAAAAATCTAAATTGATAGTTGAGGGTTGAAAATATGTAAATACAGATTAAACATATCATGGTTCGTATATACAAAGAAACATATCATAATTTGAAAAATAAAATTGGATACATATATAATATAATTATATTATTTATATGCTAGTATTTTTTTATTTTATATTTGGTGTGCTACAATCGTTAGGTGGACTATGGTCAAGGCATGCATTCAACGTCGTATGGAGTGGACAATGTCAAATCTTAATTTATGAAACTTAGAAAATTCGGTTTATAACCAATCTTATAATTCCACATTGCTTTTCAGCTAGCGGTCAACCTATCTAACTAACCAATAAATTTTTTTTTTGGGCGGTTGCTTTCTACCATGGATAATTTTTTTTTTTTTTTTGACATTGGCTCGACTATGATTGAATCGATCACCCATGTATTTGGTAAGCGCGCATATTTCACAAAATAAAGTGCTATTAGATAATGGCCCCAATAAACTATGCAAGAAAAAAAATGTTTAAGTTTTGAGATATAAAATAATCATTTGCTATAACTATTTGTAACTGAGCGGAGGTGGTGGATGTTATACATATAATTTTTAAATATAAGTTTTTTAAAGAAAAGAGTGAGTAATATGGATGAGCAAATTTTTCTCAAAAGAAAAAATAATTATACCCGAAATTAGGAGGAATGATTATGTGTAATTGTATAGTTATTATTATTGTTCCTGTTGTTACTATTTGATGTGACGTGTAGTTATTAATTAAGGAAAATAAAATGTCAATCTAGCCCGCTGTAATTTTGGAATGTTCTACGGTAAATTAGTTTTTTTAAAAGGATTCTTAGTAGGGAAAATCGATGCTTAACCAGAAGAAGTGGCATCTGCTGATCAGCTTTAGTAAATATGTAGGTGATACCCGTGCGATACATGATTTTATGAACTATATATATCAATTTATAATACATTAGTTGATAAGCAAATTAATTAGGCCAAGCTTATTCACCGTCATTATGAAATAAAACAAATTACTCCAATTTCTCACTCAATATTACGACCCTATTCTTTTAGACTGAAAAAGAGCTTTGAACTGAACTGAACTGAAGTATACTGAAATAAAGTAGTAATTATAATGGAGATGAGTTGAACTGGACTGAACTGGATTGAACTGAACTGAATTGGATTGAACTGAATTGAGCTGAACTGAAATGCTACAAATTTAATTAAGTCGAAAAGAACAAGGCCGAGTAGATTGTTTTTTTTTTTTTTTTAGCCCTTAGGTGAGAAAATGGATGGTTTTTGGAGGGAAAACCTAACATAATGACAATCATTTTAGTAAATAATATAGATAGATATAGAATAGTCAAATAATTTTTAGAACAAGTTATTAAAATTTATTACGACCATTATTTTAGAAAAAAATATTTGCATGTATTTTTTTGGTGAGCAATTTGAAATCGGACATAAAAAATAATAAAAGTAATAATGAAAAAACTAATAAATGAGAATCGTAAAAATTTTAAGTTAATTTTCTAAAGTTAAAACACTATACCTTTAACAATAGATTAATTTCTTTGCCCTAAAAAAAAAATAATAATAAATAAACAATAGATATTTTTACCATCATATTATCATCATCATTTCATTAGTAACTCACTAATTGTTTTTGTGAAATATAGGCCTACTTAGAAAAATAAACTATTAGCATAAATAAAGGATCAAACTAAAATACACATGATAATAAACCGAAAAAGTATGTTAAACTTTCAAAATCAATTTTGTCCTTGATCTATTAATCTTGATAATTAACCATTTTTAGTGCGCATAAAGTCAATTGTAAACTATATCAACCACAATTGACTCCAAAATTGGCAATTTCTACTCATTGCGTAGGAATAGGGAAAATTGGTAGAACAAAAAGTCTTTGCGTTTTTAATGACTACAAAAATCCTAGAAAGTGTAGCCTTATAATTATATAAGAAAAGCGTTTGGCATTGCATATAACATACCTCATCATAGTCCTACTACGAAGTATTTATTAGGACTATAGGAGTGATAGGGATATGATAAGGAGAATCAGAATGTAGGATTGAGATAGAAAATTATTCGATAAGATGAAATAAAACCATTTTTTTTTCTTGTTTTGTATAACTATCAATCCGAATTGCTTTGAAGCATTGAGATAAGTAACAAAATTCCATAATATAATATACGCTCCATATTAATAGCTACAATCCAATGGGTAAGTGAAACATCCACGACCCATAAAAATGAATTGGAAACATCTCAACAATTTAAACTTTTGCCGCGAAGTTGGATTACATGTACTGTTTCTTTTGTGTGAATTGTGATGTTGAAACCCACGAGCACAACTCACAAGTCACAAGTACGACCCACATCCACATGACTCACCTAAATCCTCCTTTTGCATCACCATGACATAAAATTAAACATACTTCTAGATATTTAGTGTTTAAATAATAAACTTAGATTAGAATTTAGAATTGTATACAACTAGTATTCTAGTATGCTAGTTTATCTTCTTAGCTTAGAAGTTTTATAATCTTAACCTAGTGCTACTTTTTGTTTCAACTTGATTTTCGTAGTCCGTACGGCACAAAATCTTGCTAAAGTTGTGCGTAAAATTACAATAATCAAGATATCTCACCGTATTGTAGAAGTGTTTCATTTTAATACTTTCACATATATAAATATACTCTTTTAAATTCCTTATATAAAAGATGTTTACTTTTCTTTCTATCTCATATAAATAAGAGATTATTACGTGCTCGCAACAAATCACCTAAATATATTTTTCAACCTGATAGATTCAATGAATACCAAAAGTATATATAGATATTCCGTTCAATCGTTCATTTAGACCATACTATTTATGTAAATAAGACAATTCATATTCAACTCATCTTACAATCAAATTCAGCTGGCCTATTATTAGTTCAAATTGCACTCTAAGTCGATAACATCATACTCCGTATCTAGCAATCAAAAGGAATAATAATTAATTATCACTACTTGGACTTGCGTGATAAAATAACAAAATTAGTCAATTAAGTTCCTTTGTTTATTTAACTGCAGCATACAAGTGTATAATTTCATAATAACAATAATAATAATAATAATAATAATAATAATAATAATAATAATAATAATAATAATAATAATAATGTTTTAGTATCTGAATAATTCGGCCGAATTTCCGCCACCTGATTGTTCTTTCTGCTTTCAGTCCAGGTGATTCGTTTCATTCCAATGAATACAACATTTGGAGTAATAAACTTATGATTCATATGTCATTTTTTTTTTCCTCAAAAAAATTACATCCTTCGAAATTCACTATTTTCCCCAATTAATAAAATAAAATAAAATAAAATCATTTATCTATTTGAACCAACATCTTAAAAAAAAAAAAAAAAAAAAAACCCATAAACCCCATATTAAAANACCCCCTGTTATACACAAAATTTAACCCGCCAAATTAGAAATTAAAAAAAAAAAGTTAATAAAAAAATTTAATTAACCAATCAAACAAGTAATGATTGATTAATATTATTATCTTTAATATGAAATTGTTGATCAGGAGAAAATGAGTAATTGTTATTATCAGTAAGGTCTTTAGCTCTTAGAGCTTCAAACTCCCAATCAGTTCTACTCAACACCAACATCATAGTCACCACACATGACCCTTGGGCCGCCATAAGCCCGAACCATAGCCCTTGAAAATCTAACCCGGCGAAGAATCCGAGCCACACCGCCACTGGCATGCCTACTAAATAAAAGCATCCCAAGTTTATGTTGGCACCTACTTTGGGCCGGGCTGTCCCACGTAGGACACCGCACCCTGTTGTTTGCGGGCAGTTACCGAGCTCGCAAAGCCCGATTATTGGCAACACTAGTGAAGTTAGCTTGATAATGTCCGCGTCTTTGGTGAACATTCCGGCCCATTTGTCCCTGACTGTGAACGTGAACAAAAGGGCTGTGAACCCGAATACGAAGCTGAAGAAGAGGCCCGTTATAGCGGCCCGTTTGGCCCGCATGGGGCGGCCCGCACCGATCTCGTTACCGACCCGGGTGGACACGCTGACGCTTAAGGAGTTTGGGAAGATGTAAATGAGGGAGGTTGTTTGGATGAGGATTCCCATGGAGGCGACGGTGGCCTTGGGGTTGATCAGAAGGCCGCAGAGGAGGATCATGATCTCGTACCACCACCACTCGAGGCACACGGAAATGCAGCTAGGAATGGCTAGCTGAAGGAGCTTTTTATACCCTTGAAAACACTCTTTAACATCTAAAGGTGTTAAACCTTTCTTACATGATTTAGAGAAGAAAACATAAATGAAGAGAAAAAGGATAATATTGTAATTTGTTAAAACTCCGGCGAAGGCAACACCTTTTATGCCGAGCTTGAGGTGGTTGACAAGGAGCCAGTTGAGTGGGAGGTGGAGAATGATGGCTAGTGCCGCGGTTAAGGTGAGTGGTAAGGTGATGGATTGTGACCTAAGGTAGATTCTAAGTGGGTGGAGGATGGATTGGGCTAAAAGGTCTGGTAAGCTGTAGAGTAAGTAGGCCTGAGCTTGGGCCGCAATCGCCTTATCTTGACGGCAGAATAAGAGAAGATTCTCCATGTTGAGCCACAAGAAGGAGATTGGTATTGAGGTTAGGAGTAATAGAAAGATTGTTCTTTGAAGAGTAAGGCCTAAGAGAGAGTGTTTGTTTGCGCCGAATGCTTGACCACAAATGGGCTCCATACCCATGGCTAGACCTGATAGAAGTGAGTAGCCGGTAATGTTGGCGAACCCAACGGCTAAGGAGCCGCCTGCTAAGGCAAGTTCGCCTAGGCGGCCGAGGAAGAGCATTGAGATCATGGAGCGGGAGTATAAAAGAAGGCCTGTTAGGATCATTGGTAAGGCAATATCCGAAATGCATTTGGCCTCTTGTAAGGAGGATACGAATTTGGTAGATGTAGTAGTGTTAGTACAAGAATCATTTGTGTAGATAAGTAGTTTATGTTCATGATTATAAACTTGGTCTTTAGGAAGTTGTGTTGGAGAATTGGGTGGCAATAATGGGGTATTCAAGTCATTGGATTTAATATTATTATTATTATTATTATTATTATTATTGGACGATTTTTGGTTGGAGATAATGCATTTGCTGGAGATAAACCCATCATCTGAGCCTTCTTGCTTGCACATTGTTGGGCACACAAATGAAATTGTAGAGAGAGAAATAAGAGAGAGAAAGAGATGGTGGGGAGGGAAAAGAGAATTGAATTAAGGAAGTGTTTGGTGTTTGATGTTAGGGGGGAAAGGTAGAAATGAGTGGGTGCATATATATAAGGTGAGAAAAAACGAAGGTACTTGTTGCCTTTTAGTTTTTAATTTTTGTGACGTGGAAATACTATATACGTTTTATGTGTAGTTGGACCATAAGTCCATAGGATGGGAAACATGGATGTTGATTCGCTGAAGTCTTTTTTAGTTGCTACATTAGCTAGAGTTTTTGACATTATACACATTGTAATTTTAATTCATTTTGGTATCTAATGTGTAACGAAAAATATAGTCGTATGAGATTTTATTTGATTCGTCTCAATATATATTATCCAAAAATGTAATTTTTATAGTTTTTATTATATCAAACTCAAGATATATAAGTTGCGTCTTGAGATTTTTGAAAAAGTGGATATAACAAGTAAAAAATGGAGGTGGCATTTTTTATACTTTATTTTTTTTTCCTTTTCTTGCATTTGTTGTTAATGTTATATTCCGTATATGTAAATAATTATTAAATTTGGTAAGTTACTATCATATTCATCAGTTAATTAGTTGGCGATGATACCGTATTAGTTGTATGCCTGTATGAGATATTGAACATATCGTTAATATATAAGTAGTACATAGTGTACATTTTTCTGATTGGAATCATAAAGATAGAATATACATGCAAATAATATCTTTTACTACATTAGTATCATATTAGTTGCAATAATTTGACTTTTTTCCTCTCCACTTAATGTCACATCGTTGCAATTGATACGAAGGTAATATATAAATAATTGGTTTATTTTATGTTAAGTACTGACATTAAAATAAATGAAAAACTTATCTTTCACTTATTCTTATTAATTATTATCATGGCTTACAATCTACTAGAAAAATCGTGCAAAGATTACTTTTTAAATTTAGATATTCCGACTTTTTAATTTAAAAATTTGTTTATACGTTAGGTATAATAATTAAAAAAATTGTCATTCCGTATATGGTATTATTGCTAACTAAAGAATCAGTTAAGCTATATTATGTCTCAATGGCATTATGGCAATAACCTCAATCTTGTGCTCTTGGGAAAAAAAGAAAGGTGAGGGAGTGTTATATATAATGAAATGAAATAGATGATGGTCCATTTCATTACATTAAATAAATGAATAAACAATTAGGTAAGCAAATTAAGCATTATTATATTGTTGAAAAACAAATTAAAAATAGTACCTTGCAAAATGCATATATACTATACCTACACACATTCAACCTTTTTCTTATCACATAAAAAGTTCATATTTTAAGAGTGCTTAGCAAAAGTGAATCTAGGTAGCACAATCTTCTGTCTTTAATTATTAATACTTCATATACTAATACATGATAACGTAATTTTTTTATTTAAAATAGACTCTATTTTTTTTTTTTTTTTTTAGGTATTAAATTTTATGGGCGGTGAATGAGTACTTTAGTTTACTCATATGCTGATTAGCTTAAAAAAAAAAAAGTGACACAAAAAAATTACTACAATTGGGCCCCATAAAACTGGATAAGATATCATATTATTTTTAGAGGCCCGTTTAGATTACTATACAACGTTTTGTATAACTGCCCATTATATAACGAAATCTGTCACAAACTATAATCTGTCAGTGAGCTATACACCACCGATTCTACTCACTCTAGCATCACTTTGGTTCAACGTGTATCTTAAAAAAAATCATTGATAACATTACCAACTCATGGAAGTTTTATTTTTCCCCTATGGACCTAAAATAGTTTTGCTGTCTTTGTCGATTTTATTTGGATTGATTATTTGATGGGTAAATATATATTGATCTTGTTGTAGCATTAACTTAAGATGTTGATTGAATAGTGCACATTTAAAATTGTGTCATATTAATTTTTACAGAATAAAAGGCTAAAAATAATTTGTCCTCTTTAATTTTATTTAATATGAAGTATGAAGTATCCAACACCAATAATGATTTACGTCTCTTTAATTTTAAATATCTAGTATAAACTAATAAACGGTGTGTATATTAAGATAGAAGGTTGACATCTTTTTCATCCTTGAATTGAAACCTATCAGCATTAAGACATGCATTAACATACTTCATATAAGTAAATGTAATAATATCTCTAATAGTTCGTATGTACGTCAGTACGTACATATGCAACAGTAAGAAATCAGCCATAGTATTTCTCAGTGTATTAGAAGTAGACAGAATAACACTATAAGTATAAGTATATACTAATTTACAATACTACGCAGTTTTTGTTTACGTTATAGTGCGCAAAAACTAACAAAGAACGCGGGAAATATGAAAAGGACGACAAAAGAATTTTCTAATAACATGAGCTAAAGTGATTCTACATGGCTGCCGTTTTTTCGGTCTTCTTGTGTGTAGTCCTAGTCGACATATAGTGAACGTCTAATATAATTCTACAAATTGTGCACTTTCAAAGTCTCAATTCCTCTTATTAGTGGAAGAAATATATATGAATGGTTCATTCTTAGAATGTGGTCATGACTAGTCGACTATAAACTATTCGTTAAGCTCACAAAATATACTTTCTTTGATACATAATTATTTACTAATATTATTTATTTTCGTCTAACTGTCAAAACATTCTTCACTATAAATATACGATACAAATTTTTTTTTATTATTGTAAAGTCATAACTTTTTTACAAATTTGTTTGTTATGTATAGCGTAGGTTAAAAGTTATGATTTCATGATAAAAACATCCTTACTTTTTGGTTAAAGATTAAGTTAACACTTAACATCACTCCCAGCAGATAGCACATATATATAGGAACTACAATTGTAAACATAAATTTGTGTTATGACCATATTTCCTGACACAATTTTTTCAAGAACTATCAACTATAAGATTTTTGTTGAAATGATATCGTAAGAATTATATATCTAGCTAATTTTCACTATTCTATTTAAATTCATATTAATAATGTGTTTTAAATAGTAAGATTATATGGGGATTATGATATGTGAAGAGAGCCCCTTGATTATAACGTTGGATCGACTTGTTTAGATGTAACAACAAACAAAATCAATTGAAAAAAGTCATAAAACCTCAAAAAGGCCAAAGTAATTAGAATGGTGATTATCTCAATTAAGTCCTACTTTTCTTAAAAATAAAGGGGTCCTACAATTATAAGAGAGACAAGTGGATGGTAATGACTTTTTCTTAAAAATTTGTCATAAACGTGTAGAAAATCTCATTAAATAATACTTCTAGAGTTCTATACTAGTGCACTACTAACAAATAGTTTTGCATGCATTGCATGAAGAATTTTACTTGTATTTATTTTATATTTTTGTTTTCATTTGCTATTTTATTGACTCCTAATTTGTAGTTTCCCATTATGGCTTTTATAAAACGTCGGTACATATAGCCGTATAGACTCTTAGCAGTCGGCATGAGAAAATTCCATGATATATGCTCCTAAATTATATTATAAATAAACACTAAAAAGAATGAATAGATGTAAATTTTTTTTTTAAATAACGTGCTATTTAGGTAAAAGCTGAAGTTGAAGAAAATTTAAACCAATTGAACTAACTTCATAGTTTACAAAGTCTAAATTTGCTATCTCATAATATGTTTATCGACATATCATTTATGTGCACTTTTATCTATTAAACCAATTTCTAATGTTTTTACTAGTCGGTGAATATGATTAATTATCGTTACGGTAATATGTTCTATTTTATGTGACCGTTTGGAGTTTTGAATCAATGAATAATTTCATGATGAACCCTTATATATAATTAAAGCCTCGTGATATGTTATACTTACAACTAATCGATCTGCATTAATGTGCGAGCCATGAGACGATATGATATATATATATATATATATATATATAAGCATAATAAAACTTAATTTGCCGTTGTGAATAGATTAAACTGTCCGAATACAAATAGTAGACTTATTACTCGCTGATCTATTTCAATTTGTTGATTTTGTTTAATTGTAATTTTTTTGTGAGTAAAAAGTAATTAAAAAGTTACCGACAAAATAAAATAGAGGAAGTAATAATTATAGAAAAAAGTGGTGGAAAGAAGATCAATTTCATGTCAAAGTGTAAAAGGCAATACTAACATTTATATAAAAAGATAAGAAAAGACTAGCAAAGTATAAAGAATTATTGCATATTTATCTCAGTTTCCTACTTGCAATGCATGTAAGCAGTTGCCTTGCAATATGAGTAAAAGAATTAACTAACAGCACAATGCAATTAAGCTTAATTATTCACTGGATTACACTGGAGCTAAATAGTAACATAATGTCACATCATTTGTCAAGTTTGAGAAAAGAAATTTGAACGATTAAACTAACGAAGATGCTTTTCCTACGTTAGGGGATATAGATGGATCTTCAATTCAAACCTCAACCTTATCATACAAGTAATTATTTGTGTAAATTATTGGAAGAACATATATGTTCACAAGTGTACGTGCAATTAGACGAGAGACAATAAGTTGTCAATTTTACTTTTATAGTAAAGTACACTCCTACAAGTCAAATATTTTGGCCAATCACAATTTTTTAAATTGTGGTTGAGAGTCTTAGGATAGAAGTGCGAGATTGTATGAGCTTACTTCAATTGAAATGTGCATGTTTCATGTAATTTCTTAAACTAAAAAATTAATTATTCACTCTAATTTATTTTCATGTTAAACTAGTACAAACGTAGTTTGAATATAATCTCAAGCTTGTATATCTTATCATTGGTAAAATCCTTTCGATGTAATTATTTTGTGAACAGTGAATATGAATTGGAGATTGAACTTTAATTTACAAAATTACAAAGTCATAATTATGCACATGTGTGCCAATAAAGCAAGAATTGGCACACACGTTGCGTGTTCTTGTCATCATGGCACAAACGTGCAAATGTGGCACTGCCAATAGATAGACTAAGGAAAATGGGAGTTAGCAATAAACATCACACATTTTCTTCTCTTACCGAACTACTCTGAGCTAAGCTTGTAGCTACTTCAAATTTGTGTTTAAGATACATAGCAAAAAGATAAGAATGGGAAAAGAAAAGTTTAACTAGTCAACTTAACTACGTACAACAGAATATTATCAATTTATCAATTTATAAGCGTTTGTGAATAAGCAAAGAATCTTGAGCTATTTTGTTTGCTCGATCTTTCGGCCAAGTACTTGCCAAAAAAAACATAAAGAGAGACTTTTATTTTATCATGTTCAATTAATCAATTAAAGAGAGCCCTTTATATTTTTATGTAGAAAGACATTTTTATCAGTGAAGCACATTTTATTTTGACAAATTGTTCTTAACTTCTAACTTCAATGTTTGGCTTTTTGGACGTGTCAACGAACAGCCAACCATTTTAATTTGTAAAGTTATTGTGTTTGGATTCATCCTAGTTCATGATCTGTATTTGTGATTGTTGATGTGACGACACAACTTGTGTTACGTGTCAGTTTTATCACCCATAATAAGTATAACTATTAGATCAAGTCCACTCTTATTTTGGTGTGAAGACAAAACTTCTAGCTAACCTTGGGCATGATTTGCAGTTTTTTGTTGTCAGTTCAAATAATCATGATCGATCAGTATAACTATATAATAAAACTTGAATTGCTAATAATTAATAATTATGTTGATGGTTATGTTAGAAGTTGTCAATCTAGATATATAAATTGATGATAAGGCTTGGAGGCGAAATCACTAATAATTGATTTATTTTTATATATAATTTCTCTACAAAGCCATCCAATGTGATAATGTATGCATGAGAAATTCAATTTTGTGTGAAATTATAATAAAATTTGTTATGTTATAAACTTAGCTAAACAAAAAATTTTAATATTAAAGAACATTGAAGAAAGGAATAAAATACTCCGTACATAGTAGCTGGTATATATGAAATAAAGAAAATTTTAAGCTTAAATTACACTCTAATTTCATACATCCTTGGTTAGTATGTATGTTCCTTTTTAAAAGATTTCTTCATATCTGATAGGGAAATTGAAATGTTACAATTATATTGGAGTGAAAGATATACATTTTTCTTACAAATACCCTTCCTTTCTTTCCAATTCATAATCAAATCAGACATGTAAGAATAAACTCTTCTGTTTCTCTTCTCTTCCCTTCCGTTTCCTCTAATCCATTTATTGTTTCCTAACAAGTGTTATAAGTTTGTTTAATATTTCTCATAGTAATGGTTTAAATCCAACATAAGATTACAAAATAAATAATTTTGATATTGATTTAAAATTGAAAAAAATTTGTCGAATTAACAGACATAGCATATGCATAGAAATGAAATCCAAATTCTCATTCTCATGCATTAAAAAATAATAGGATGCAAACTAAAGCAAGCTGAAAATGATGATTGATTATATTCCAATGATTTACAGATCGAATAAAAGGGAAATATTAAATGTTGTCCAGAAAAAATCTTAACTTCATCCAACTATATGCTTGAACTTCTTATTTTACCTTTCTATTACAAATATCAAGGGTCTGTTTACTTCAGTTGAAAACAGAACTGATTCAGGTTTGTATGAAGGGATTAATGAATAGCAAAATAGGAAAAGAGCAGAACTGAATTGAACTGAATGGATTTTAAGCTGAAATAAATAGGCCCCAATTCCACCCCTATCACCACAGTGATACCACCCTCCGCACAACCACCCTATTACCATTCACCCACCACCACCAACAACCTTATTTTTTTTTTTAAATTGACATTCGCATCTGGATTAGG
The DNA here is from genome assembly GCA_016808085.1 of Suaeda aralocaspica. Taxonomy (NCBI): domain Eukaryota; kingdom Viridiplantae; phylum Streptophyta; class Magnoliopsida; order Caryophyllales; family Amaranthaceae; genus Suaeda; species Suaeda aralocaspica. Next base: position 4,438,273 of record PYUH01000049.1, read on the forward strand.
CGTGAGTTAAATGAAACCTGTGCCTAATCCAAACGCAACTTTCATGAAACATGCGCCTAATCAAGGCACATGTGTCATTTTTAAAAAATTTAAAAAATGAAACCTACGCCTAATCCAGACGCAAGTTTCACTTGTTTTTTCCTTATTATTACAATTTTTTTTGTGGGTTTTGTTGGTGGTGGTTTTGTGGTGGCCAAGTGGTGGTTAAGTGGTTGTGTTGTGGTAGGGTGTTTGGGTGGTGGCATGATGGTAGTTCGGTGGTTGTTGGTACTTAATAGTGGTTTGTAAGATAAGGGCAAAAATGAAAATTTGACTTGTATTTCAAACAATGTTAAAGTTTTGGACGAAGAGCGCTTTAGAAATAAAAATCACACATATTGAGATGATGAAATCTATGAAAGGCCAAAAACTATAAGTGGGTCCACATTTGTTTTTCTTCTAGGAAAAAAAAAAAAAGAAGCAAAAATTGATATATTTTGATAAGTAGTGGTCGGAAGATTTCAGACCGTGATAAAACTGGGAAGCAAAAGGAGTGACCACCAATAGCTGTAACAAGGCTGTGTTTGGTGTAATTAGCTTAGTTGAGATGTCACCTTAAATATTTTATTTGGGGTGTAATCACGAATATAAGCTTTTTATTGTCCTAAATTTTAGGGGAATCATGGTCCAATTTCATTTGGGTCTGACCCTCTACTAACGTATAGAGCCACAAATGGGGGTTAATTGATATCATCAAATTCTGTATTAAGTACCATCCCTCTCTGTTTGGACCACCGAAAGATTTTTATATATCTCGTCTACTATTAGATAGCTCACATAGGCCCAACAACAAAACAAGCTAGTCCGAAAAGAAGAGCGAGAATGACATACTATTTATGTCAAGATACGCTTTATAAGGTAATTACATTTCCGTTCATTTGAGGACCGCTCAAAGAAAGCTTGATGATTTTTTTTTTTTTTTTTTTTTTTAATTTTATTAGCTTAGCTGTATAAAATAAGATTATATTAATAAGATTGAAACTCAGTACATGAAATGAGGGATAAAGAAAACAACATGACAATTCTTCTACAGTGCATTATTTTTTTTTATTAGGGTCCACTAGTGAGTGATGTTGCCATATCCTCTACATGAGGTACATCCATGGACCAAATTTAATTTACTTGATAAAGCCATGTAGTTTACACTACATGTTTCATGATAAAAGTGCAAACTTCTACCAAAATACTAACGCACGTCAACATCTAAAAAACCATTTTTTTTTGCTATGACTTCTTCCTTTTTGATTCTTGAATTGCTTGCCATTCAAACCTTATTCTTGTGTATGTGAGTCTGATGTCCTAGGACTGTATAAGTGGGTGCACAAGCCCTATTCCCCACAATCCAAGATTTCACTACACTTAAAAAAATAATGATAAAATTGCAAGATTTCATTTCATTAGAAAAATTTCAATAATTTCAAAAGATACTTGTAGAGTGGTAGAAATTCAAACATAATCAATGTATCTTGAAATTTTTTTGGTTAACACATGATGCTACAAGAAGGGAATCCCTTTATATCTAATACCATTAGGAAGGGTTGTCATCTCGTGATTTGAATAGCTATTCACCTCTTTAAGTAGAAGGTAATATACATACATACATATATATATATATATATATACATACATATATATTGATATACGTTAACAAATAACAACAAAGTGAACATTCTAATATTGTTCACAATGATATAAAGTGTTTCCATTCTTTATACTCCATGTACTTCTTATTACTTGCTACACATTGACTTCGATTATTATTCATGTAAGTATTTTAACTCTCTTTAATATTACATGCGTACAATTAAATAAAGTTATATGAATCTTATTCAATTCGTCACAAACTCACAATGTATACTATCCAACCTTTTTTTTTTTTTTTTTTTTTTTTTTTTTTTAAAA
>PYUH01000049.1:4440745-4461645 GCA_016808085.1 Suaeda aralocaspica
TTTTTTTTTTTTTTTTTTTTTTTTTGATTTTTCAAAAGTTTGTAGTTCAAGATATAAATATTTTAAGTGAAAAAGCAAATTATCATATAAAACAAAGCAAGGAGAGTACATAGTATAAATTTTTATCGAAATAAAATTAATCATAGACGGTAGATGATGCATACATAAAACAAAACTTGACGAAAAGTTCTCCCTTAAATTAATATTGCTAAGTTGCTGACCTGCTGCATAGTAATTGTAAATCCTTACAATCAAGTTTTTACCTGTCTTTACCGTACAGAGTACCAAATTTCAACACAAGTAAAACAAGGTTAAACTATATGAAAGTGAGATCATTCATTAATACACTAAACTACACAACTTGATTGTTAAAGAAGAGAAGCATCTTTGCATCAACAGGAAGCCAAACTTGAAGTTTAGTTCCCCACCACAATGAGGCCCAGAAGGCCATAATCACTTCCAACCACAACACAAAGTGAGAGTAAGATATAGAATTCAACAATCAAATTAAGAATTCAGTATCCTGTATGCTGTCGAGATCTACATGAACGCTGTAATAGATACCTGTACTAGCACTAAAGCTAAATACAACTACTAGTAATTGACTGATCATAAATGTCACAGCTAATGCCTGAAGAACTGGTTGGCAAATGAAACCAGCAGAACATCTGCGCCATGAACCAGAGTCATATGAAAGCAATGATCAAGATTGAGATCTTTCACGTGCTGGAGGAGAGGGACTGCAGCAAAAAGATATTCTAGATTAGTACACCAACAAAGATCAAAATACAATGTTAGACTTAACTTCAGATATTTTACAGTGTGTAAACAAACCTTCTATATCTGTCCTCAACTGGGCTTCCATATTCACCGATAGGGCTCTCTCTCAAGTCAGGCTTTTTGATTGGACTCCTAGGCTCTGGAGCATCATCGGAGATGGCACCTTCTTCGGGATAGGGGCTGGAACTTGGGCGACGCCCATAATCACTCCCATTTCTCTCTCCTACACGAGGACTTCTACTACGACTGCGATCACGCAAAGCAGGAGAATGCCTCTCTTCATGACGAAGGCTGGAACTTCTTGCACGGCCATAACGTGGGCTGCTTTTTGATGTCGGACGAGGACTACGTTCCATTCCGTTTCCATATTCTGGGCTCCTCTGTACGCGACGGGGGCTGCGGCTAGAGCGGCTTCCATAAGCAGGGCTCCTCTGTACTCGTCGAGGACTACGACTTGAGCCATTTCCATATTTAGGACTGCTCCTCTCTCTCCTGTAGGCAGCAGGGCTAGAGCCAGTTCCATAGTCAGGACTTCCTCTCTCTCTCTTGTAAGGACTTGGTGATCTCCTCCTCCTATCAGGTGACCTATCGCGTCCTCTCCTATCAGGGCTATAGCCACCAGTTTTCTCATCATCATCCCGCACAGCATATTCAACTGATATGACCCTATCCAATAACTTGCTGCAATATAGAAGTTGAAAGACTTTTGTTAACCCACAAGAACAAACAGTACAGATGAAAAAAGGCAGAAGCAAATCACTAATTTAATAGCACTTGAGCCAATAAAAGTAACAATCCTAAAAGGAAAGCTAACCTCAAGTTTGTTGCATCCAATGCTTTTGTAGCATCTTCCTGAGACTCGTACTGCACAAAAGCAAAATTTCTTCGGATTCTCACATTTACAATCTTCCCATATGGATCAAAATGCCTTTCTAAGTCCCTTGTCTTGGTATCATACGGAAAATTAATAACAAATAAGGTCTTAGAAGGCCTTATGTTAGCAGATCTTCTTGAACTGACTGGTTTTCTGCCAGCACGTTCATGCTGAAGGACAAATTAATATCATCAAAAATGGGATAACATAACGAAAAACCTAAAAAAGAGATGATATCAAATACTTGCAAGCTACCTTTGTCCATTCAACACGAAGCCTCCGCCCTTTTCTTCCAAATTCAGATCTATCAAGAGCTCGGATTGCATATTCAGCATCTCTGTCATCCTCCATATAAACAAATGCAAATCCTATGACAACATCAAACAGATAAATAACACTTAGAAATGAGACAGCAAATCAATTATTATACAAAAGTTTGACAGAGACCTTCAATCTATCCCAACATCAGACTCTATAACAGTCCTGCCACACATTGCCAGTTATCGAAATAGAAGAGTAGTCGTAAACAGAAAAAAATTATATACCATTTGAATCTAGAAAACTAAGTGTTTACCAACAGACCTGATAAGGCTGATATCGACTAAATGATGTCAAGGACAAATGCCAAAAGTTCATGGTATGTCAGTGATACTGTGATAGTGGGGGCATCTCCATGTATGCATCTGCCTCCGCTGCGAGGTCAGCATGGTAAGTGGCATGACACATGTCCGAAATTAGAGGCTGGGCAAAAGTCACAAGGAATGGGAAGCAATGATGGTGTCTGATGCAAGTACAGGATGATAGTGCATCAAGGATGGATCAGACAGGCTCTTCTTTGAATAAGAAGAGGAAAATGTGTCATAAGCTGGAAATATAGAGAATGGCCCATCCATCAGTCAAAGGAGATAAGAATATGCCAATATATTCCTGCGCCAAAGAAATTGTTGAATACAGGGGTTGACACGTTTTAAACAAAAAAAATTCTTTATGAAACTTGAACCCCACTATAACTCAACAATTGACACAGCTCATCTCAAAAAACCCCTTAACAACCCAATGAAAGAGTGTGCACTTATAGGTTTTGCACCCTCACATACAAGAGTAAGCAACATCATTTTGCCTGGGCTTTCAAAATCGGCTTCATAGACAATTAGGCTTTGAACTTGAACGTGTTACTTTCCCAAAAGCTTGAATGGAGGAGGGTCGTATCAGCCTCCAACAAATCCTACATAACTTTGAATCTCCCTCTTAAAACCAGCAACATGATAGATGTGAAGCATCTTGTAAGATCGACTTTCAAAATCTACAGCTTCTCCAATAGTACTTACCCATAGGATGTATGGTCATCAAACTCAAATCTAATGGGCAGAAGTACCGCCTCCAAGAGTAAATTTGTGTGTGTATGTGTGCATGATTTCACGCATATGAATTCATATAATAAAACAATACTACAAGTTTGAGTATAATATGTACACAATAAACTGAAGATGTTCTAGATACTTTAATTGGTGAATACGAATAAAAAAAAACAATAATTAAAAGATTTGAAAACAGTTACTATCCCACTTACATTTCTTTTCATTATAAGGAAGAATACAGGCTTCCGTTAGCTAACAGAGCGTTTTAAAAAAATGAAATTTTCAAAATACGAACAAAAAAAAATTATAGAGAAATGAATGGTACTTTTACTAAAAATTAATTTAACCATCGTGAAATTAAATACCTGCAAAGTTTTTTTGTAATCATAGACAAAATACTCCTGCTACTTAACATGGTGTCAAATTCAAAAAATGACGACAAAAAAAGATAGCTAAAAAGATCCAAGATTCTTAGCAACTACACCAAACAACAAAAATACAATATCACAAACAAGGATAATAACATTATAAAAATATCTTAATAACATCCAGACATCAATCCAGAAAAGAAAAAAAAAAAAAAAAAAAAACCCCTTTTCATATCCACTCTATCCACTTTGCCAAATCGTCTAAAAAGACGCTCCAGATCAGATGAGCGTGCATCAAAATCAAAGTTGCCGCAAAAGATAGGCCTCATATTTATCTGAAAAATTGATAAGCAACAAGCAATTTTAGAGGTTTCGTACTGAATTATCGCAGAGGCACAAACAGAGCTGTTTTCATTTTCTTAACAAAAAAAGAAAAGAGAAAAGCCAGCAATTAAGATGTTTCTGTTGAGAGGAAAACAAAATTAAGTTCCATCTCATACCATACCACATCAGGTTTGTATATCACACAACCATTCAAAATCCACGACAATCTTGCCCAATAAACCATTACAGGTTTATAAACTAAAGATAAAGTAAGTGTAAAAACAATCCACTAATCGTTCTAAGAGAGCTGCAAAATGATATATTTTTATTTCAGAAGTTCTAAGATATACTAAGAGCATTCACAACAAGAGGTTTATATGAGATTTGTATTGGTTTTTTTGAGGTTTGAAAAACAAAAACCTTATTGTTAGTAGGGTGGAGTGAGGTTTAAAAATAATAGGGGTTTGAAATTAGTGACGGGTTTGGCTGAGGTGGAATTTTGGTAGGGTACAGAGTAGGGAAAAAAAAAGTAAAACAAAATTCATATTATGCAAAAGCTTTTTGTTTCAATTATTTTTTTCTACCATTAAAGATAAATGTATATATATATATATGGGGTCCCATCCTCTCATATACACCCTTCAAAGGTTTGAAGTCGATGAAAGGTTTGTTGAGTGATAGGTTTATATAAATATGATGTGACGTATGGACAAACCTCTAACTGGTTTGAACCATTGTGGACGCCCTAAACAATAAACATGAATCCAGTTTTGCCGATTCGATTAACATTTTGCATCATATATAAAACCAGTTTCTGAATACCAAATCAAAATCACTCCAATAACAAATTTAATGATCACTACCCTATAGCGTACCGCAATTCCTGGATTATTGTATAATGATTTTTCTTGCTCCAATTGCGAGGATTTCAAGTGTTTGTATCATAAGCAACTTATATTTTTTTTAAGTATTTCCCAATTAAAAAAATAGTCATCAACAAATACAGCTCTTCAATTCTCAATTGCATTATTTACAAAGCAAACGAAATTGCATTTGAAACTTACAAAATCAAATTATCAGAAAAATATGTTTGACTAATTTTACATTATTAGTAGATATGACAAATCAATGATTTTAGAGCAAGAAAAACAAGATTTCAGACAGATTTACAGCGCAATTTATACAAGTTAAAAATAACAACAAAAAAAAAAAAAAAAAAAAAAAAAAAAAAAAAAACAGATCCATTAAAAATACGCTCAAAAATCGCAATTGACATGAAGATTTAACCAATTACACGATAAAAAATAATAAAAATAATTCCAAAATTCATAACATTAAAGAAATGAAGAACATTATCAGAGATCTATAACATAAAAAAAAAATATATATATATATATAGATCTGAAATTAAATGAAACGAAAGCATTAATACTATAAAATTAGATGATAGAAATAAATAAATACCTTCAAATTCGCAATAGTGAAGAAGCAAATTATGAAGAACAGTAAAGTGAAAACCCTAGAATTTGAGCAAATAAAATCGCAACAGCAGAACTTAATACGAAGACTTTTATTTGTTTGTATGAAGATATCCAAGCAGATATTAGAAATATTTGTATTCATACTGTAGTCCCTGTATTTTTCTTTATTTTCTAAAGCATCCTTACGGTAATACGGTTTTTTGGTTTCCGGATATCCGGTTTGATCAGGTGAACCACGGAACCACCTACCAGGTTACCACCTAATTGGAAGAGGAAAATTAAAGATTACTTTCTCGTGTCAATTTATTCTTTACATTTTGACTATTGTCATTATTCATAAATCACACTTTTACTATGTTTATATTCTACATTATATATATATATATATAAGTAAAAACATATTTATATGAAGTCTTGTTTAATTCGTCTTTATTTTTCTTACAATAATATCAACTTTACATAATTTTTTAAGATACAAAATTAAATATATAAGCATTACAATATACACATTGGCAAACGTTTATTATTGAAACGTAAAGAATAAAGTGGAATGAATGGAGTGATAAATATCCTCATTGAACAAAAATATCTTGCTAAAAAAAGAGAGAGAAAGTACGGATATCGGAGGGAATAGAGTTAGGAACACATGACATGACCTGCTAATTTGATACGATATCCATCTATTAATAGCGATTTTTCCGTTTTGAGTTGACATACTTGTCTATTGACGTAATTATGTCTAAGGATCAATGTGGTTCAACCAGTATCATAGCCAACACGACTTGATCAAAGTATAATTATCTCTATGTGGAGTTGAGGGTAAGGCTCATTTAGTCCCGAACATGATAAAGTTTTTGGCTTTCTTTTTACAATGCTAATGTAATTAGTAGAGATCAGATGAGAAATATTGAGCTCTTATGTCATATTGTGTAATCTTATTTAGCACAAGACAAAGTTGTGAAATTCCATTTTTAGTATTCCCTTGTCATTTGCTCTATCGATTTGAGAAGCATAATATTACTCCGTAACAAATGTTGGTAATAGACTGATAGTTTATATTTTGAGGTTATGATTTCCATCAAAACATAGCAATAATTTTGGACATAATTATAGCAATATTATGATGTAAAATTCAAAAGTATACTGAAGAATTAAAACTATGAGGATAAAAAAATCAAACAAAAAGTTTAAGACATTGATATTATTGATGAACACATGTATTAACTCTTTGAAAGTTCATTGGTTTGATTGGGTGAGTAGCAAACATCACAGTCTTAAACTAATAAAGTTGGTTTTTAAGAGAAAAGCCCATTGGGCCTCAACATATTTTCCCAAAGCCCATCCATCAAGTTCAGCCCATAGCCTATTAGAGATGAATCAAAAGGCTGAAGTCCATCACTATTGGGCTGAAAATTATAGTTTCCAAAACCAGAAGAAAAATCCTCTTCCTTAACTTGTAGATTATCAGAAAAGGCCTCATCTGAAGGCCCATAAGTATTGGGCCCATAGGCATTGAGTACCAATGCAATCTCAGCTTGGGTTTTGATTAGTTGATTTTGGGCTGAAATTAGCTCCTGTAGTAATTTAGTGATGATTTTAACACAACCATACACTGGATCTTTAACTCTGCAATGTGCTTCATAGTGTAATGTATTGGCTGCATGTTCCCTCAACTCTACTGGAATCCTCTGCATTACAATGGCAAGGTTGTTCATCAATTATGTTATACACTTGTATATTCACCGAAGATAGCATCACAAATAAATGTCGAAACGATTGATTTATTAACCTAGCCAAATTTGATCAATACACACATAATTGACATAAGTATGATACCGGCAATTTTGTTCAACAATGTATGTATGCCAAAAAATATTGAACCGCTACTCTAGCTTAGGGGTTGGGTTAATAAGGGTACAAGTTTATCATGAAAGTCGTATATAGACAACCTTGTAGAGTTATCATGAAAGGCAACGTATTTAGTTGTTTTTACAGTACATTATCGTTACTGTATTCTTCAAAAAATTAATAATCCAAACTTTCGCACATATATCATGGTAACATAGTAACATAGACATGCTTGATTGTTTGATTGCTAGTCACCGAGTCTCAAGCCCCAGCCATGAAAGTACGTGAAGAAAACCTTTGAATCATGACGAGTACATATATAAGAGTGTTTTTATCCATTATTCTTACAAACATGTTATTGTTTATATTTTACATAGTATTGCATTTCCATTATTTCGAAATTCTACGCATTGTACAGTTAGCAAGTAATAAGAAAAAATAAAAGAAAGAAAAATATTGAAGTACCTGAAGCATTCTAGCAATGTTGCCAGCACCATAGATTCTATGAACATTTTCAAATCTTTGAGGATTATTTGAAGGAAAATAAGGGGAGAATATGCAATCTGAGGGACATTTTTTCCTCAAATATTTGCAAGCTGCACATCGACTATGTGTAGTCATAATAATCTATATAATATAATGTTACTTTAGAATTTTTACTCAAAAAAATTATCTTATGAAAATATAAGTGTAAGATTTTGTCAATCTACATATGACAATGGAGGATTTTTTTTTTTTTTATATTCAAAAGTGTATTTGAGTATTTATGTTGATTTTTGCACACGTACAAATTAAATTGTTAAGAGTAAGTCATGGGAGAATTGCCAAAATAAATGTCATGGAGGGAAAGGATTTTCCAACGGCTATAATCATTCAAAATTTGCGCAATTTTTTTGGAAAATTTGTAGCCTCTAATGTAGCTACAATTTTTTTGGTGAGGAAAGTTATTTAATTTAGCCGTTACACCCTTATACTAAGCTCCTTCATTCTTATGCATTCAATTAAATTAAGGATTTTGGGTCTTTAATCCAAAAAATGATTTGATTTTCTTGTACTATAAGCTTTTCGATTGGCATGAAAAAATCTACATACTCCTTAGTCCTATGCATTCGCTATGTGGAACCCCTAAAATGACTAAATTATACTAACACAAATTAATACTCCGTACGTATTTAATTTGTTTTTGCGCAGTAAGATCATCTTTTACATAATTAATCACAACACGGAAACTTAAAACATGGTTATATAGTTAAGAAAACAAGAGGAGAATGCAATCAATTACATCCGTGTACTTTCTCGACACATGGCCACTTAATTATTATTGACAAGATGTTGTGTCACATCATTTTATGGAATGTCACGTGTTTCTTATTATAAGTCACCAACATTTGAATCTCAACAACTTACATAGGTAATGCGTACAACCATATGTCCAATACTGTCTTTGTAACTTTCTATGGGTAGAATATATTGTTTGTTACTAATCGAATGGTATTCCTAAACTTAAAGAATAAAATAAATAAAAAAACCTAACGGTGACATTAATTAACTCTGACTTGAAAAATAACTTTTAATTTCGACCGTAAAATTAACTCGCAAAAAAATTATTTAGTTTTTGATGCATGTCATGATTAAAGTATAAACAAGCTCCATTATACCATGAACCGAGCATGTAGTCGATAGAAACAAAATTGAACAACAAACAGACATATTTAATACGAGTATAAGCTTAAAGGCAAGAAATTCGCTTTATTACAATTAAAGTTCACAAATAAAAACTTCCCATGAAACTTCTTGGAAAGATGTGAGAAACAAGTCTAAAGAGAGTCAATGACTCAATGTATGAGTTTTTTATTTGAAAAACAAAAATCTCAAAAAGTAACTGAGATTCTATTGCCGTTTGCTCAAAGCAGTCGTTGCATCCATGGGCATGGCTCCACCAAATACCTTCAGTTAGGCTTAGTGAAGTCAACGCCATCCTACAAAAAATAGCAAAATAAAAAAGAAAGAAAAAAAAAACATGAAATTAGATTTACTCCACTTTAACTATGATTAGGTTTTGTAAAAATTAGTTTTAATAATGAGTATATTAAGGATTTCAATAAGCAAAAATAAGTTGAAATTACCCTAATTAAACTCAATCGATAGTATTATTCATTTCAATAAACTTAGATAATTTATACGATTAATACAACGAGCTTAAGCTAAATCATAAATCGACACTCTAATTAACTTACCAACTGATTGAAATCTTGTCCAAACTCTTGTGCAAAGTTGCATCCAAAGGAAATGTCATCATTCACAGTAATTTCCTGCACGAAATCATTTTTAGTACCTTGAATATGAGAGCAACCCAAATTAAGCTAGTATAATAATTGAACTACACAAAAAATATTAACTTAAGTGTATTATTGTAACTTTGTATTATTCCAATGAATATGAAACTTTTTTTCTTAGCTTATTTGTACTTAACTGACTTACATAATTAAGTAATATATGGGAAATTCCTAATTTCTAACTGTTAGATGTAAATTTCGCATCTAACAAGTCAATACTGTAAATATATCCAACTTTAAGGGTTAGTATATAAGAATTATACAAATATAAACGGTATATGTGTACATTGTATTTTATATATATGTATATAATTATTACCCCATAAGATTGGATATATTTTTTTTATGCCAAAGTTTTCTATACTTACCCCATTGACTTTTTAGATGCGAAATTTGCATTTAATAGTTATAAATTAAACTACGCATGTCTTAATATTGATAGAGTTGCAGTCCTAATATTAAGTAATTATTGACTTTGAGAACCAATAACATACCTGATCAAATAGTCCTTCAAAAAAACTTTCATCAATATCACTACCTTGCGCATCATAAGATTCAAAAGCTTCCTGCAACAGTTAAAAGGAAAGAACACATTGCTCATATATTGGGAGATTAAGGGATTTAATTTGGATTTAGCTTCAACAATAAAAAAAAAAAAAAAAAATCCAAATAACAAGTATACAAGTTATTATTTATTTTAAAATCAAATATACCTTCATACTCACCTTAATTACAATAATGTCACGTAATTTTTTAGGCAAACTTCTTTTTTCTACTCTAAATTCACTTTCTAATTGAGCCTAACCTTAATAAAAATGCATTATCATGCCATCATAAAATAAAATGTATATGAAACAATAATTGTCTACTAAGCTCTCAAAAAAAAAAAAAATATTTGCCTAGCTACTAAAATGTAAAATGAATGAAGAAAAAAAATTAGAAAAGAAAAGTAACCAAGTTAATTAAATTCAGAATTTACCTGATCATTTTGAAGGTCTATACCAAGTTGCCTCAATTCATCATCTATACTATACATGCTTTCATGAGACATTCCAAAAGAATTTTTTTGTGGAGTATTAGCATTGTGATGATCAACTACATACACATTAGGATTAATGTGAATGTTATTATGATTCATCACTTCATTAATCCCAAAGAAATGATCATCAAGAGGTGGTGCATTATTATTATTATTATTATTATTATTATTATTATTATTATTATTATTATTATTATTATTATTATTATTATTATTATTATCATTATCATAGAAGTTATAATAATCATAATTATTTATTATATCATCATCTATATAATTAGCATTAACCACTTCGTCTTGAGCATCAACCCTTTTCTCCTCAAAACCATTATTAATTATACCATCACCATGTCCATGTATGGCTTGACCACCATAAACCATTGTTGTAGGTGTGTTCTTTAGGGTCGTGCCAACCAACTCCCCATTAGCACTTATTCGAAGCCCGACGTAATTATTGTAGCTACTTTCTCCGATCACTCTAGGGTTATTATTATTGCTTAATCTTCCATTATCTTCTGAAGTTGGTTGTTGTTGCTCAACATTATTGCTAGGGAAGTGTTGATGAAAATTTCCGAATAGTCGAAATTGATCATTTTGCACTGCATTTTGATTTGGGATTGGGGTTACTCCAATTTGATCACCAGGAACAACAACATGAGTATTATCCATTGGCATTGGATTGTTCATTATTAATGGGTTATAATAATCTCCAAATGTCATACCCACTTGAGTGCTATATTGCCTTAATAACTCACGAATTCTAGCTTCCCTGTATCTAGCTGTAACAAATAAAAATGTACCTTATATTAGAATTAATGAATGCCTAATTATAATATAGATATATAGTAACTACTAATGCAAGTACATTATGTGTTAATTATTACACTAATTATGATTATGCTAAATTAGTTAAATTGATTACCTCGTGATTGCTCTAGGACATGTTGATATTGTTGGTGAAGGGTGTTTGTAAGGAATGTAATTTCATTCAACACAAAGCTAGATCTCAATGGTCTCTCATTCCAGTCATTTGGAATACCATTTTCCATTATGAAATTTGTTTCTTCAATTCGCTTCAAAAATAAACGATATTTCTACAAAAGATAATGTTTATGTGATTAAAAAATTTTGTATCATCACATGCATGTAATTAATCTTAACAAGAAAACAAGGGATGACAGGTAAATCACTGTGATATGCAAAATTTCATATCACAATGGCATTTTAAGGTAACATGTAAAGTCGTCGTCTTTTAATAAACATTTTAAGGGGTAATGGGATAATAAAGTTTTCTACTTATTTACGAAAATGCTATGTGATTTCCTATTTATAAATATCACAGTGATTTACTAGATACTATCCCAAGAAAACAATGATTCCATTTTAAGACCTAATCAATCTTAATTCTTAAATTTAATTTGCTTTTACACGATAAACAAAATGTATAGTACGTGTAAATGTGACTTGCTATTTCAAAATGCATACGTACAATAAATTGTACTCCCCCTGTTCTTTTTTAGTTGCAACCTTTCACTTTTCACAGTTGTCGAGGCACTTTTTTGACATTTTATGACTCTAATTATGTATTTGTATAAATTATAAAAAATATATATTAATAAAGTGCACATCAAGACAAATCAAACGAGATCCATATTGACTATATTCTTCTTTATACATTGATCATAAAATTAAATCAAAGCTTAAAAACTGAATAGTACACATTTTAAAATGTTGCAACTAAAAAAAACGGAGGTAGTATAATATGATCATGAACGATGCGTATCTTTATGATTTTATCTCACTCTTTTGCTTTTCATACATGGTTATAACGGAATAGAGAGAAGTAGGTAAAAGGTGATCAACAGAATGAATATCGAAATTCGATCAGAATAACGTGTTGTATACCCAATTAATCTTCTCTAAAGTTTTGACAACTTGTGCATGGACATAATTACTAAGAATAAGATTGTTTACATGGAGAAATTAAAAATAAGCTTAAAAAACATATATCTTACGATATTCTTAATCTGTTATACTTCGTATATAAAGTGTGTGTGAACTCACCTGCAAATGACTTGCTACATTTTCTCTTTTTAATCCCGGAATATTCATGAGCTCCAAAATCTTTTTAGGCACAGCTTCTGGTAATTTAAAACAAAATAAAAGTTCATATACGGGAAATATCAAAAACACTACATCATCAATATCATATTAGTAGTAATTTCCATATGTTAGACAATTATGAAAATCAAAATTAAAGGGAAAATTAACCAACTCACTATTTAGGCCAATTTGGTTGACAGCATCTAAGAAAATGTTATGGAGTGAAGTAGTCCAAACCAATTTTGGCTTCTTGTTAACAGTTTTTTTCTTCACCCCCAAACCACTAAAATTATTTGGCGTTTTGAGTGCATTTTTGTTGAAAAATAACATTTCATTATTTTCCTTACTCAACAATGACACAAACTTACTAATGACGTCAAATTCGTCATTGTTATCGTTGACTTGCATCATCATCTCATGTTGACCTTGAAATGGACTTGTTGTTGATTGAGTCAAATCAAAGTCAACGGAAGGAAGTGGATTATTAGTAATACATTCATTTGACGAAATAGCATGTTGCCATATTCTTGAAAGATTATACTTAGAAATTGGCTTCACCAAAAAGAATGAAGCTCCATACTGCAAACTTTTCATCATGATTCCTTTGTCTGCATCAGCTGACATTACTGCATTCAGAAAAATTAAAATTATTTATTGCTTCATTAAATAATTTAATTTACAAGCTATATTTTGTACTCATTCATATGAAATTTAAAAATCATCAATTATTCTACATAAAAAATTATAGAAATTAAAAAATAAAATGAATTTCGTTGTGTTTTAAGAACTGATTTTGTGAATCTTAGATGACTTTAATTTCCGAAGTGAAATAAGTTTCAAAAATAAATTAATTATAGTTTTACACAAAATGGTAAAGAAACTAACTCGAGGATAGCAAACTCATGGTTAAGTGGTGTATAAGAACACAAAAAACAATTAAGATTTACCTTTTGAATTATACAAAAGCCATCTATTGTATTTTTTTTTTAATGACAATCCATCTATTAGATATATCAAGCCGAACTTATTTTAATTTTAATGTTAAAGAAACATTTTCTTCAAAATAATTATAGACATTAATTAAAAAGTGAATGCATTTTTTTAAAGCGCATTGACATGTATGAGAGATTGAACACGAGTTTTAAAAAAAATTAGTAATTCGAAGTATAATTATATGTCTCTACAAAAATCATCGATAAAGTATACTTACTAACAACGGGAAGTTTAAATTCTTCATCGACTTGTTTAAGGAGCTCAAGACCATTCATTTGAGGCATGTGCATATCCGTCAAAATGAGATCAAATGATTTTTCTTTCATTCGTAGAGCACTTAAAGCTTCAATGGGATTGTTCATGCCAACAACTAAAAATTTAAATTCAAAGTCAATTCATTAATATCACATAAAATAAGGAAATTTACAAAAACCCTTTGTTATTTCAATGTCTACTTACAAGAAGAGGGTAGCTATTAATCATTCAATCAATTTATTTATTTATTTATTTATTTATTTATTTATTTTTATTTATTTCAAACAATTACTATACATTATAAAAGATTTTTACGACACAACAATCTGAGTCAAAATTGAGAAATGGGCTTGTTGATCACAAAATCACCTCATGCATCTCAAGAGGCATTTACATGTGAAATGAAAAATTGAATTAATGTGCATATACATTTTTTAATCCTTTGTTTCTAGAATCCAGAATTATCTTGAGGTATAGTTAGAAAAAAAATAACCATATTATTTTTTATTATTATTGGCCATGATAGACCTTCCATAACCTATATATATATATGAACAAAATTTTACATGAAAGTATTTACTTGAAAGTTTGGGAAATATCTACACATCCAGACCTCCATACAAAATAAATAAATATTTATAAAGAGGCTTTTGTTCTCATCAGAGAATTAAAAAAAAATTCGAATTTTAAAGTTCTTCCAATCCATTTAGGGGGTGGGAGGGTTAAGGGAGGGATTAGAGAAAATAAGGTTGAAGGTATACCATGATGCTTAAGCTGTTGAAGGATTCCTTTGATAATCGATAGACAAACTGGATCATCATCAACAACAAGGATGCTAATTTGAGGGACATAGCTAGTGTTTGCCATAACTATTGCTTCAATCTCAACTTAAGATCACTCTTTTTTAATGAGAAAAATGAATGCCCTAATTGCAATTTTTGCAATTCTTATATAGGTGCAATCACAATAACACCTATTAAGCAAACGTCACAAAGTATTTGGATGGTTTCTCTCTCTTATGTAAGAAACTAATAGTTCACTTTTTTTTTTTTTTGGATGCAATATAGTTCACTTACTTTAGCACTTGGTTGACTTCTACAAATAAAATGCAACTTTTTATATAAATAAAATGTAATTTTATTGCCTTTTCCCCCTAGCTTTTCCCTCAAATTATTGAAATATAGCTAATTACTAAATAACACTATTTTGCTTAAAATTTATCAAAATGATCGCTTTTTAAATACTACTTTGGGTAAAAATTATGTTAATAGATAATACTTTGTAAGCAAATGATCAACTTCTAGACCAAAAATAATACCAGTAAAGATCCATCTTTTTACACTAATGATTAATAATTAAGTTTTGTTGAGTGACAGAATCCGATATAATTAATTTGGATTTTGTTATTAGTTTATATTAGTTTGTAAATTATGGAATAAACACCTTAATTAAGGCTCTTGGAATGGGGTGATTGTAAAAGATTTTATCTTATAATCTAGAAAGTTATCCATATTTTTTCATGTATCTGGTTTATATATCTCCCATATCATGTTCACATTAAAATAATAGTCCAAACATTAACAAAATTAAATTGGATGATATTAAGCCATGAACACAAATTATCTATACTTATAGTAATTATTATTTCTAAAACCTTTTTGTGATGCGACTAATGTGAGATTATGAGTTTTTGGTGTTATTTATTCGTTTCCTCCATCTCTAAGGTAGCAAATTGGCACGTAAATGGGTTTCCATGCAACATATTAATTCAATTAAATGCATGCATTTTACTCAAGCAAAAATAAATAAATTTATGATGTACTGCTTACTTAATCAACTCATTTAACAAGTTAATTAACTCCTCATTTTTAAGTTAATAAACTCCTCATTTTTTTTTTATATATTTTCACGTTTTGACTTTGACACTTATAAATACACATCTTTGACCATAAATATGTTCAAAATATATAATGATTTGCTAATATGAGTAAAATTATAATTAAAAAATGGCTGAGGAGTACGTTGGAAAATAGGAAAAGTGATTATTTATTAAGCTATGATAAGTAAAAAATATATATGTGTCTCTTATGCGTCGATATATTTTGTGGATACAGTTAATTATACTACCTCTATAAACGATTAATTGCAACAAAAAAGGTAATTTTTGTGAGTATTAATTAAGAAAATAGTTTGTTGCAACTAATTGTGTATGGAGGTAGTATATAGATTAATATGCAACTCCTCACATATGACAATCTTGGACTAGATCGATGCTTGGTGGTTCACTTGAAAAATGAACCATCAAGGTCAAAAATAGTCAATTTAATCATAACCCTTGATTTTGATAGTCAAACTACAAGGTAGTTATCTTATTTAAAATCAAGAGTTAGGATTAAGTTGACCACCTTTGATTTTGGTGGTTCATTCCTCAAGTGAACCACCAAAAAATTTTCAGATCAATTCACATATATGACTAATTAGGTAAATAATTATCTTCGTTTATACGCGTTCAAGGATTAGTACATAATTTTTTACAGTAGTATTAAAGAAGTCCACCTATCAAAATGTTGTCTGTACTGAAACACAACGATAGAATGCAAGATTCATAAAACATGTTTTTTACTTGCCGTTTGAGAAACGACAACTAAAGTTTTATCAAGCAAATATATGATTATATTTCATCTATTTTAGTCAAAGTAATTATATGTACATTTAAAAACATTATATTATTTTTCAAAATATAAATTATAGCAAATACAATTTTTTTATATTTTTTCACTATAATTCCATAATATGGTTGTAAAAATATATTATAATTAGAAATAATATTTAAAAAAAAATAAAAAAAATCATGAAAGCATTTATTTATTATCTATAATGATTGCAAAAGAAATTAATATTACTATATGAGCTCCATAATTAATATAATTAGATATTTAACGCATATAAATTTTGGTGGCCGTTTCTCAAACGACCACCTAAGAATTTTCACAGTAATAATAATAAAATGTAGTGGTTTGTTACAAACTAATTAATAATCAGACAAAATGAACCCAATTTTATTTATTTATTATTATTATTATTTTATTTTTTATTTTTTTTGTGTGTGTGGGTTGTTGTTGAATCTGTTAGAAAGGAACCTTCATAGCTAGTCATAGTTGGTTTTATAAAAACTTGTGCATTTGAACCATAAGTTATTTATGATTCCGTTCATGTACGTTTTTTTTGTAGGATTTAGTTAACATTTTTGTTTTGTTTATAGTATTAGTTGAATTACCAATTACCACGTAGTTTTGTAAGAGTGGTATACAAATACCATGGGTTCGAAGAGCGGTGTCAACATAAAACTTAATACAAATTTTGAAATAATGTTACTTTTCATTAAATTTATATGTTGAATGTTTTTAGTAAAGAAAAAGGTAAGTTACATAAGCTAGAAAGTAGAAACATCTCCCCTTGTCAATGTTTTCTTTGCATCTTTTTGGTTCACTTGTCACATTATACATTAATGATTTTCCAACAAAAATAAAATTATAAAAATAAAATATAATAATAAAATAAAATAAAACCATTTTTGATATGTAATGGTATGTTAAGATCACAAACTCTCCACCATAAAAAATGGTAAATTGAGGACTTTTTTCTTGTATGAGTCATTGAATCATTTAATTTATCTTCTTCTTTTTTTTTTTTCTTACTTGAAAGTAAAATTAATATGTAAACAGAAGTATCGATTATTGGAAGGTGGATGAAATTTTCGACAATTGTATACATAAACAATTTGTGCTTTGACAATAGAAAAATAAAAAAAAGGAATGCCCAATCAACTAGATTTACATGTTATATATATGTGGAAGATTTTATCTAAATATATCTGAGATTATTTTTGAGCTAATCAAGTTTTAATTTAATAATGAAGAAGTCGTCACAATTAAAAAAATCTCCAAATAATTTAAATGACATTATTTAATTTCATGTATTAGGTACTACTAATAAAGTAATATAACAAAGGCTTACTATTAAAAAAATCTCAAAATATTTTAAGGTAGAAGAAGGTTGAGAATTGAAAACAATATGCTAAATTGTACATTAAGGGAAAAAAGAATATGTAATACATGCTTGTTGAGAAAATAAACCCACATGTGAGTCTCACATTGAAGAATTTGAGGGAGAATGACTAACATATAAGCTTAAAAGACTACTTCTCATATTACCAATTTGTTTTATGATGGAACCCTAATGGGCTTGTGTGTAGTCATTCTCTCCTCCGGTGTAGGTTTATGCCTATGCCTAATGAAGTTTGTCATGGTATCAGAGCGGACGATCCTGGCCATTATCCTTATTATATATATTTCAAATTATTTGTCATAAAGTGTGAATAGAAAATTTTTAATTATTGTAAATAATTTAAAATGGAGGTAGTATTTATTTAAAGAGCTGAAAAAGAAATAAATGAAGTCACTTTAAAAAAAAACTGAGACATTATCCAAACATTATTGTGCTATTGTTTATAGAGGCTTTCAAATGTTATATATCTATTTTTTATTTTTTATTTTAAGGGAAAGGTTATATATCTTAATTTGATTTTTAGCTAATTCTATTGCTAGAAATAATAAAGATGAGGTAAATGGACCAACAACAACAATAAAGATTTATTCTCAAATTAATTTGGCGTCAGCTAGATATGAATCAATATGAATAGATGGACCACTTCTAGAAAAACATTCCAAACTTTGCGGTAAATATAGCAAGCCAATAATTGTTCATTTGCATGTAAAAAGAGATGTACGAAGAAAAATATCCTTCATTCTACATAAGCTTACATATGTAGGCATGTAGCTTTCTACATGAAAGAAGGTTACTTAGCTTTATGTCCAGTGCGAAGAATAAATTGAGGAAGGGGGTTTTAAAGGCACAAACTCTATAATGTGTTTGGATACAATTTTTGGAAGAAAAGAGAGGTGAATGAAGGGGAAGGAAGAAGAAAACAATTTAGCTCATTTGGATAGTAAAGAAGAGGAAAAGAGAGTGACAGGAGTTGGGGACACAGAAGAAGAAAAAAAGCATTGCTTATAGAGTGTCAGAAGAGCAGACTGGTTTTGTATGTTCAAAAACAGAGGAGAGCTAGAGCATTAACAGCCAGAATGGAGGTGGTAATGGAACTTTTTTTTCATAAATCTTCTTAATTTTGGAATGATTTGTTGCTTGAGAGGGGAAGGAAACAAAATCCTTTCATTTCTCTTCCTCCCAATTCTATCACCTCCCAATTTTGATATTTATATGGAGGAACCTCCATCCATTCGTTTCTCTACCCATCATTTCTCTCCATTTTCATGTATCCAAATAAGTTGTAAAAGATGTTTTATAGCACGAGAAGATCACAAAACTTCCATAACAGCTTTAAATTCTGTTTTAAATTATTTGAGACCATTCGACATAAACCACATTTCATATACTATGTATGTAATAAGGTTTTTCGTTTCAAAAATTAATATGAATCAAATACGTAGTGGAGTATGGGATCTAGGCTTTTACAGTTCGTTTGGATACAATTAAAGGAAGGAAATGGAGGGAAATGAAGAGGAAAGAAAGGGAGGTGAAGTGAGGGGAGGGGAGAAGAAAAACATTTCCCTCGTTTTGATTTTGATAGGAATGAAAAGGAAGAGAGAGTGAGGGAGATAGACATCCAACCAAAAAGGGCTGGTGCCAGTTTTGGTGGAGAAAGGGCGGTGGTTATGGCGGTGGCAAATTAACAACAAAGACAATGGTCACATACAACAGTAGTAGAGGCAGTGTTTTGTGATTTTCCTTCCAAATCTTCTCAATTATGGAAGGATTTGTTGCTTAAGAAGAGAAGAAAACAAATTTCTTCCATTTCGCTTTTTCCTTCCAATTCCCTCACTTCTCAATTTTGCTATCCAAATGAAGGAAGCTCCATCTCTTCCTTTCCTTCCATTATAGCGTATCCAAACAAGCCATTAATTCCAAACGAGTCATAATTTATGATACACCCTATTTTTTTCCAGAGTTGGATTTTATTTGACCCAACATTATGAAGATTAGTAGCATATCAGAAGCCAGATTTCAATTGCTCATATAATGCCCACAAAAGAATACCAATCAATGTGTCCCGTGCTAAATCTTTAAGAACTTTAATGATCCAAGCATTAGCAGGAACAGCAGCACCAGATTTATACCCTGCTAAGTCGCGAAATCGTAAATCTCCTTGGTCTGAAACAAGAGCATATATCACTCCATTCAAGTGGCCCTTCCCAATTACTCCCACCACTCGCTTACAGTCATTGACAGCTTTGCTCCGTTTCAAGGACCATGCCAAGTACTGCAAAACCAAGTTCTTTGATTTAGCTTCAGTATTAAGATTGTTATTCAGTGGTAAAGTTCAGAACCAGATCAAGATTCACTCAATTAAAGCTTAAGAGATATGGGACCATCACCATGTCACGTTCATGTATAAGTGGCTGCAATAAGGAAGGGTACACAGAACTGAGTTTCTCATAAAGCTGGTTTGGGCTATCATCAGGACCCGACTCCTGCAGCCAAATACATCTTAGAAATTCAGCACAGAACTAATAGGCCATATTATACTCAACTGCTGAAGCCCTTTGAATTTAAAAAATGGATAGTTAAAGTCCTAAGTAGCAATGACCTTTACATTGTCTCTTGAAGTATCCGATGAAGATGTGATTCCACGGAATACTGAACCCACTAAGCTTAACTTTTCAGGCAATTTCAGTGAATTCCATGCTCTCTCAAGCTACAAAAAGTCATGCACTGGATATGAATACATGAAATCATCAGAAATAATGGAACACTAACAACTTAGAAGGCTTACAGTAATTTCAATGGGCCGATCTCCCAATACTATCTGAGCACCTATTTCTTCAGCTACTATACGAGCAGCATGAAACTGCAATCGAAGGACAATACATCAGGAATCCTGATAAGTATCCTAACTTATCTTTAAAGCTAAACTTTGAAAGAGAAATTCACTACCTCATCTCCGAAAGGCCGCTTAACATCAGAAGAAATTTTGGATGAGAAAATTGCCAACAATAGCCTCAATGCTAATGCAGTTTGTCCACCTGTGGAAAGAAAAAAAAAAAAAAAAAAAAAAAAGAAA
>PYUH01000049.1:4461810-4491364 GCA_016808085.1 Suaeda aralocaspica
CGCTTTTTCCTTCCAATTCCCTCACTTCTCAATTTTGCTATCCAAATGAAGGAAGCTCCATCTCTTCCTTTCCTTCCATTATAGCGTATCCAAACAAGCCATTAATTCCAAACGAGTCATAATTTATGATACACCCTATTTTTTTCCAGAGTTGGATTTTATTTGACCCAACATTATGAAGATTAGTAGCATATCAGAAGCCAGATTTCAATTGCTCATATAATGCCCACAAAAGAATACCAATCAATGTGTCCCGTGCTAAATCTTTAAGAACTTTAATGATCCAAGCATTAGCAGGAACAGCAGCACCAGATTTATACCCTGCTAAGTCGCGAAATCGTAAATCTCCTTGGTCTGAAACAAGAGCATATATCACTCCATTCAAGTGGCCCTTCCCAATTACTCCCACCACTCGCTTACAGTCATTGACAGCTTTGCTCCGTTTCAAGGACCATGCCAAGTACTGCAAAACCAAGTTCTTTGATTTAGCTTCAGTATTAAGATTGTTATTCAGTGGTAAAGTTCAGAACCAGATCAAGATTCACTCAATTAAAGCTTAAGAGATATGGGACCATCACCATGTCACGTTCATGTATAAGTGGCTGCAATAAGGAAGGGTACACAGAACTGAGTTTCTCATAAAGCTGGTTTGGGCTATCATCAGGACCCGACTCCTGCAGCCAAATACATCTTAGAAATTCAGCACAGAACTAATAGGCCATATTATACTCAACTGCTGAAGCCCTTTGAATTTAAAAAATGGATAGTTAAAGTCCTAAGTAGCAATGACCTTTACATTGTCTCTTGAAGTATCCGATGAAGATGTGATTCCACGGAATACTGAACCCACTAAGCTTAACTTTTCAGGCAATTTCAGTGAATTCCATGCTCTCTCAAGCTACAAAAAGTCATGCACTGGATATGAATACATGAAATCATCAGAAATAATGGAACACTAACAACTTAGAAGGCTTACAGTAATTTCAATGGGCCGATCTCCCAATACTATCTGAGCACCTATTTCTTCAGCTACTATACGAGCAGCATGAAACTGCAATCGAAGGACAATACATCAGGAATCCTGATAAGTATCCTAACTTATCTTTAAAGCTAAACTTTGAAAGAGAAATTCACTACCTCATCTCCGAAAGGCCGCTTAACATCAGAAGAAATTTTGGATGAGAAAATTGCCAACAATAGCCTCAATGCTAATGCAGTTTGTCCACCTGTGGAAAGAAAAAAAAAAAAAAAAAAAAGAGAGTGATTTACAACGCTTCGGTCTAATAAAAACAAAGTACACTTCTCAGTTTGATAGATAGATTGAAAATGAAAAGATAACCAGGAATACCCAAATTTATGCTACGGCTAACAGAACCAAAAAATCCAGCACCACTCAAAGAAAACATATTTGACTTCAATTGTGTTCCGGGTTGGCTGCTGCTTGAGGTGTACATGATCCCGGCTCTGAACATCAAAGTCTGTAGCAATTCAGGTTAAGCCATGGGTTGAAATAGCATATACATAGTCAAAATTGGTAAAAAGAAAGTAAAGCCCTAGGCCAATGGTTTCTCCAACAGTTGTTTCAACACCGTTAGAAAGATTAGAAGCCACGAATTGGGTTTTGGTTTATCTTGTACATGAAATGATAAAGATGTTCTCAAGCACCCATCCCACTTTGTGCTTCTTGCCAAATCAAAGCCTTTCTCAACAAGGAGCTTCCTTTATTCTGATTTGAAGATGAGGCGCCTCGTCTCCACACAGTAACGAATCTTACTACAAAAGGAGGTCAATGTAATATACTCAAACTACTTTCAATGGCACCATGAGAGGGTGAAGCAATAAAATTTTCTTCCTAGCAAGTAGTAACCATATGATCCACTCCTCTCAAAAACTCGCTGAATTCTCAACTTCCATACATTCAAACACGAAGACCTCTCTTAATTTATTAGATAAACCTGAACTCTGAAAATTTAAATTCATCAATAAAGTGGGCAGGAGGTATGAATGTTTGCTATGGTGTTGTTTCAAGGATATTGCTCTGGCTTCTACATGAGAATTATGGTCTGCCACTAGCAAGGTTACCAGGCACAACAATGGTCCATGAAAAAGTGAAAAAACAAACTTTATTAACTCCATGGAACAGGCGAAGTGGCAGAACAAAGCAGAGGAGGAAACTTAGTTCATACAACCAGATACAGGAGAGTAGCACAAGAACAAAAACAAAAACTCCGTGTTTCTACTAAATTTGGTTATAACCAAGTAGCAATAGAACAAAAAATACTCTTAGTAGCACTAGAACCAAAAAAATTCAGCTAAAATAAGCTCTGAATTTGGTTAGAACCGGGAAATGGTTAGTTATTAAGCTTCTACTGATTCATGTTCCACCAGCACTAGAAGCAAAGAAAATTACTTGGCTCAGGCAGATCTGACCAAACGAGCTGTAAAATCATCATATACAATTTCTTAAACCAAAAAATAGTCTATCTAAAAAATGTAAAAGTAATGTTTTAAATGGCCATGCCATTTCTATGCTGTTGAACAATGGAAAGTCTTACTTAACATTGATCTCATCTCAAAGAATATGCTACATACTTACATGTCCCTTCTTTATAACATATAGGCCTTTAACTCTTTAAACTTACTAAAGACAACATTTGTCGTCTGAGGTTTTATCAAAAATTCAACACTACTAAATCATCTAAAATAAATTGTTTAACTTTAGAACTGCCAATTATAAGGTTATTCTAGGAGCCTCATATTAGTCAATGTCGAGAGTAAATGTCCCTCTCCAATTCCATTATCATCCATTTCTACTAAAAGTTGGTAGTGACGGAGTGTCAGTGGCTTTCATTTTTGAAATGGTGGGTCACCCTTAATTATCGATCATCTATAATAGTACTTTTTTTTTTTGGTCTAGCTCATAATTAATTTTATCCCATACATTATTTTAAAAAATAATATTATAGCCAAATAGAAACCCAAGATTTCAAAGAAACCTAATACCGTCGCTGTGAAGAAAAAAGTTTACCCTAAAAGAGTTAAAGAAAGAAATTTCTTCACATTACAATCAAGGTAATAGGAAAAGGATTAAAAAAATATTAACAGTTAATGAAATTTAGTACCAATAAAACTCGAGCTTAATTAAATGATATTAGTTTCTTAGGTAAGGAATCATACAAAGGCGAAAAAATTGGAGGCTATAAACAATAAGTACACTTATATATTAAGCACTATGAGCATCAAAACTCAAAAGAAATGGAAGTGTAATGAAGCCAAGCGTTATAAGAATTTGAGGGGAAATGAAAAAGGATAGGGCAAAAAAACAGCCACAATGAATAAGAAAGGAACTCCTTCAGTCCTTTACCACTAAGCTAGTGCACTTTATCATATATATTATGAAGATGTTTAATATATACTACCTTCGTTTTTTTTAGTTGCAACAAATGAATATTTTATCTCTCACTACAAATACCCATTTGTTGCAACTAAAAAAACAGAGGGAATATAATGAAGTTTTCAGGACTTTTGGTGGTGGACCTAAACCACCATGCCCACACATAGCTCCGCTCTGGGTATTGAGGCATTTAAGAAGAAAACAGATGTTCGGAACTAAAATTACATTTCAAATCCATTGCCAATCCAACCAGTGTCTTATTGCAGTCAAATAGTCATCACAGGACAAAATTGTTGTGCAATGCCAAATCCCTTAATCCAACCCAACTCACATATTGCAAATTAGCAACAAGCACAGAAACACGTAAAATGCTTACGATACTAACCTACGTTATCACATAAGCTTATTGAATCAATTGTTTCAACTATCGGTTTGTATTGGCCTTAGCTGAGTAAGTTAGTTGCTAGCAGTTTGTATTAGCTTATTTGACTAGGCGATTGCATTAGCTAATTATGTAAAAGTATTTGGCAAAAATAGTTGTTGGAATGTTGGATCTTAGTTGTTTTATTTATTTTTACCCCGTAACTAACAAGATAAAAGCTTTTTACAAAAATCTTCTCATATGACCTTTTTCACCCCAAAACTCTAATTAACTAACACTTCCAATACATTTCTGAAATGGTTAATTTTCTGGTTTCCTTCAAACCTCTAACTCTCAAACATATCCATTAGCTTATTGACTAGCTGTTTATATTAGTTATTTATGTAAAAACGTTTGGCAAATACTAAATAGCTATCAGCTAATACTAGCTTTTTATAATACCTTCCAAACTAAAAATGCAAACAAGTCAAACAAACAATTATTTTTGTCTAGCCAAGGTACAATCTCTTGTACATCCCAAAAAGCTATTGTATGAGCTTTATAGAATTTTAGCTTTTTCAAACCTCTAATAACCAAACGCTCCTATAAACTTTAGTGATCCTCAAACCTCTAACCCCAAACAATCTTATATTTCATTCAAAAATCAAAACAAAATTCAATTTTCAACAAATGAAAGGAATGTCAGCATATTACTAATTTACTATTAATAAAAATTGAAATTCTAACATTCAAACTATTATCAAAGGAGAAGACACATACCTGCTGCGGCAGAGCTCAACAACAACATTATCGGGCCGAAGGGCCCGAACGACCCGATCAACATGCAAAGAAGAGGCCCGATCAATATGAGTGGTACCCACCAACCAAATCTCATTGGGCTCAACAAAATCGGCCCGCCAAGGTGGGACAGGCCCAAACTGATGTTTCGGGATTACAACCAAACAGCCCATCTCAGCCAAGTCAACAAGTTGTGGATAAGTTTTCGAAATGATTGAGTGTGAAAGGGAATACAACTGGGAAGACCGGTAGTCGAACCCGGGTGGTGGGGCCTTTATTTTAGCCTTACAAGATATTATTATTATTGATTGATTGGGTTTGGGCCTGGGTTTGGGTTTGAGATTGGAAGGAGAGAGGAAGTGGTTGGGCTTTGAAGTTGGGTTTATGAGTGGATATGGAAGAGTAGTAGTATTACATAATAATGATAGAGTTGCCATTGGCTTAAATGATAATAATAATATCTCAAATTTTGCTCAAGTGTGTTTTTTTTTTTTTTTTTTTTTTTTTTCAANTCTGGTTTCCTTCAAACCTCTAACTCTCAAACATATCCATTAGCTTATTGACTAGCTGTTTATATTAGTTATTTATGTAAAAACGTTTGGCAAATACTAAATAGCTATCAGCTAATACTAGCTTTTTATAATACCTTCCAAACTAAAAATGCAAACAAGTCAAACAAACAATTATTTTTGTCTAGCCAAGGTACAATCTCTTGTACATCCCAAAAAGCTATTGTATGAGCTTTATAGAATTTTAGCTTTTTCAAACCTCTAATAACCAAACGCTCCTATAAACTTTAGTGATCCTCAAACCTCTAACCCCAAACAATCTTATATTTCATTCAAAAATCAAAACAAAATTCAATTTTCAACAAATGAAAGGAATGTCAGCATATTACTAATTTACTATTAATAAAAATTGAAATTCTAACATTCAAACTATTATCAAAGGAGAAGACACATACCTGCTGCGGCAGAGCTCAACAACAACATTATCGGGCCGAAGGGCCCGAACGACCCGATCAACATGCAAAGAAGAGGCCCGATCAATATGAGTGGTACCCACCAACCAAATCTCATTGGGCTCAACAAAATCGGCCCGCCAAGGTGGGACAGGCCCAAACTGATGTTTCGGGATTACAACCAAACAGCCCATCTCAGCCAAGTCAACAAGTTGTGGATAAGTTTTCGAAATGATTGAGTGTGAAAGGGAATACAACTGGGAAGACCGGTAGTCGAACCCGGGTGGTGGGGCCTTTATTTTAGCCTTACAAGATATTATTATTATTGATTGATTGGGTTTGGGCCTGGGTTTGGGTTTGAGATTGGAAGGAGAGAGGAAGTGGTTGGGCTTTGAAGTTGGGTTTATGAGTGGATATGGAAGAGTAGTAGTATTACATAATAATGATAGAGTTGCCATTGGCTTAAATGATAATAATAATATCTCAAATTTTGCTCAAGTGTGTTTTTTTTTTTTTTTTTTTTTTGTCATAAACTTTTGTGGGTTTTTGTTTTTAAGGGTGTGATTTTTATGTGGACATAAAATGATATTGGATATGGGCCATCAAGTAGGGCCCACTAATTAAAACTTGTGGTTCATATTTGATATGAAGTGTTAACACTTTTTTGCTGACTTGGCAGAAATTGGATATTATTAAGGCAAATTGAATTGACAGAAATATTTGATTCTATTTACAATAAATGCTTAAAAATATCTTATCTTCATGAAAGAATGGAAAGTTTATTGCCAAACAAATATCTTGACTAAAAGTATGATTGATTAAAATAAGGCAAATATGCTAAAAAGTTTTGTGAATCTTTGATAACACATTATAGATTTTGTTGTTAGTATTTATAATAAATAACTGTTTATGTAAAATATAAGCGGTGTTTGTTGATTATGATTGGGTTGAGTTGTAATTAATAAGTTTAAATTGAAAATTACGATTCGGATCTTGGGCCTTGGTTCAGGACAAGAGCCCATGAATTGATCCTCAAATAAACACCCATATCAATGTTGCTCCTTGGAAACCATACTGTATGTAGAAATGCCCTCTAACTTGGGACAAAAGATGAGAAGTAGTAATGCTTATGACTTTATGATCATGAAGAACTATTTCATTTGATTGAATTTAT
Organism: Suaeda aralocaspica; assembly: GCA_016808085.1. Classification (NCBI taxonomy): domain Eukaryota; kingdom Viridiplantae; phylum Streptophyta; class Magnoliopsida; order Caryophyllales; family Amaranthaceae; genus Suaeda; species Suaeda aralocaspica. Next base: position 4,468,499 of record PYUH01000049.1, read on the forward strand.
AAATATCCAACAACAATGAACTTTTTAAGTCTTCTTTTATCCATCATCGAAAACAGAGTAATCTAGTATTTGCTAAAATTAGACAAAGAGGAATAATTTCGTCAACTTTTAAATTTATTAGCAGCAAAAGTACTTGTTACTTTTTCAATTTAACACTACTTTACAGTGTTCTGCTTACTTACTTATAGCAGAACATCATAGTAATGATTACAATCACTTAAATACTTAATCATAGTGATTTTACCCAAGAAAGAATCATCTTTTTCTTCCTTATAACATCCTAACTAATACTTCCTCACCATTTATACCAATCAAATATTTGGTATAATAGATAAACTAACCAAAATAGAAGTACTCTGTTCCTCTACTTATTACAAAAATCAAATTTTTTTTTTTTCATTTTTTTTACAAATTTCAATATCCTAGACTGAATTTAACTCAATTATTATTGCTCAATTTCACAAATAGTTGATTAATAGAGAGAGTAGCTCCACAATGGTAAGTCAGCTGCTTCAACTTCACCTTCCATTTCGTTGTCGAAGCTGTTACTCCAATCAGGAGGAAGCATTCCCATGCCATGATACATCTCTGCTACTAACCCGGGCATTCCGAATGCGTCCTCATCTATATACATCATTTCCTCTCCACTGCTGCCGCTTGCAGCATTGTTAGCAGTCGTGGTTGTAGTTGTAGTTGTGTTCATTGTAGTAGTCTCAGTTTCAGTAGTTTCGGTTATTGAAACTGTGACTACCTCTTCAGCATGCTGAGGCCGAGGACGAAACTCTTCTGCAGCCTCGGCAGCAGCACGCTGAATGTCCTTGGTATCAGAAGACGGAGGAAGGACAGGGAACCTCCATGCAGAGTCAGCAAAGTTGAGGCAAGCACCATAGCGGCCTCTAAGTGCCATGGCCGCTACATCGTGTGCTCGTGCTGCCATCTCAGAAGTAGGAAACGTCCCAAGCCAAATCCTTGACTTCTTATTAGGCTCTCGGACCTCGCACACCCACTTACCAGAGTTCCGTTGTCGGACCCCTCGGTATACAGGGTGACGAGTTTCTTTAAACTTCTTTCGGCCTGCCCGCTTCTTAGGGTAGGCCGAAGCAAGCATGAGCCCTCCTTCCTCATCAGTCGAAGGAGGGCTCATGCCTTCAGGGGATGATGATCCTCTGTTGTTACTAGTGTTAGCGTTGTTGTAGAACACGTCCATTTGTAGTACTAGTAGTATTGTTACGTGGTATTTTTTTTCCTAACAATAATAGTATTGTATAGTAGTAAGTTAAGCTAAATTTGCTTCTGTTGTTTTTGGGAGTGTGAGTTGTAAAAAAACTTAAAATTGTGTTATGTTAAAATCAAAGCAAGTGTAAGGGGATATATATACCTATGTATATAAAAAAGAATAAAGCGTAAAAAGGATTATTTTATTAGTTGTATAATTCAGGGGATAAGCCGTGTTAGAACGACAGCTGGTGGTAAAGAAGGGTGGAGTTACGGGTGGAAAAAGGTAAAAGTGGGGTTCAAGTGAGCTTCCGCAGTAGATATTAGTCACTGACCCCAGCTGTTTCCGGTCACCTGTGGGCCCATGTATTGTATACGATTGACACTTGTTGGTTTGTATACTTTTATAACAGAATATTCTAATACTTGTATTATTATGTTATCTTATTATTATATATTTATATTTTATATTTTTTTTATTTTCAAACTACGTGGGGGCTAATTTGACTGAAATACTTTAATTTTATTTATTAATCGAAAAAAATACAGGCTGTCAAGTGTCAATGGGCCACTTGAAGAGTGTCTCGAAGAAAAAAACTTAATTGGGCCACTTGAAGACTAGTGTGAGTGAATGACTGTATTGTGGATATCCGTACACCAAACCATTTTTATTGGTGGGTTGCTTTTACTTAGTCTAAACTCTAAACTTCATCATGTAGGACCATTGGACATTTGGACCAATTAAATGGGGGTGTGAGTTTTTATGTTCACAAATCACAATTTTTTTTAAAGATATTTTGTACTTTGGCAACACTAAGATATATTGTCGGATAAAGTATGCATAAGTAGATTTTATAATCAATTTTTATTACCGTTTTTGTGGTTTTATAAAAACACACTCACACACAGAAAAGGAGTAGTTGTGGTACTTGAATATAAGCATAATTAGTGGTAAAAAAGTACTCTGATGTATGATTTATAGTTTACTGACGAGAAATTTTAAGAGTGGTTAATTTATTAGTATTCATTGTAATGTATTATTGATTTTAATCCCTCGTTTTCCTTTGATCTTAACGTCATGTTCTTGTCAGTCTTGATCAATAGTAAAGATATGAAATTGTTTCGTGTAAGATGAAAGTGCTATAGTTGTGCAACCTTGATTCATAACATTGACCATATTATCTAATATGATTTACAAATACTATTACTCCGTACTTTAAATCATAGATTATGTTAACATTAGTGGAATAGTATCACATGGAATATACTAAATTACTAATACTACCACCACCTCAAGAATCGAAGAAATCCAATAAATCAAGAATATCCGTAAAATGAAATGAAGATTGGACTAAAAAGTATTGAACTTTGAATTAATTGACATTAATGGACAGTCAAAAAAAAAAATGAGGCAGTCCCCATGAGCTCGTGACTTAAAAGTTTAAAACAATGACATATCACACGAAATTCACACTTTACTCAATTACTCAAGCACAATTTTGCCACCTGAATTCTACAGTATGTATGTAGTTACTAAAAACCATGGTCAAGAAAAATATATTGATATAACAAGAAAACAACAAATTGACAAATTGTAGCTTTTAAAATTGACTACATGACTTTTATTTATTTATTTTTATTTCAATCTTCCTACTTAAGAATTTATCAAATAGATTCTCACTATTTCGACACGTTTAATATTTTGATGATGATGATGTACTAAGTTTAGCAATAAACGGTGGATTTTTTCTGCATTTTTCTTCTTCATTTTGCTATTAGTAGCTTACAACTGTTTTGTCTCAAAAAAAAAAAAAAGAAAAAACGCGTGAACCACGTGACTAATTCTATGAATCATAATAATGTTATTATAAAATTAAGATACTTAATATCTTAATACTACAGATTAATAGATACTTAACAAGTTGGTTTAGTTGGAGAATCTTGCATAAAGTTTATTAATTATTATTATCATCATTTTTATGTCATGATCATTTATATTATTTTATAGGGTCACTATCACTCAATAGTAATCACGCGTACAAGTTGCAAGTTTAATTATAATTTTATTGCACGGTTTAATTTCCAAAATTATAGTGGACCTAATCATTTAGTCTAGTTATTTATAGGAATATGCTATTTTGAGCATGACATCTTTTAGCGTATATGCATACTTCACTTATCAAATTTCATTATTGCTAATAATTTGTAACACTCAAACACATACAATAACTTAAGCTAGTCCTTATTATTAAACTATAGTTGTTCCCTTCTTTCTCTCTCTTTTCTTGTCGATTTAATCATAAACTTCATTGTTAATTATTATTGGATTTGTGTTGTCATTTTTTTTGTTGATTAGTTGGTTGTTAGTTTTGTTAATATGTGCTTGCATACTATATATATACATTTTAACGTTTTGTGTGGTCCATATTGCACCGCATAATAAAAATATAATTTAATTGTAGATTGATGAAATTATGTAAAAACTTCATGTGTGTATGCAATCAGATAAGATCGGCTGTCAATATTAATTGTTATGGTTTAATCGTACATACACACCAAAACAAACCAGGAAAACAAAATCAAATACGAAGTATGAATAATACTATATACTCAGCTCCCTCCGTTTCATTTTATTGATTAAGTTTTAACCAATTTTCTCTCACAAAAAAATTCCGAACAAAACCAAGTAAAGTGAAAGGACTCGAACGAGTATGGTACATAAGTATAAACTATTAGGTGCAGTTAAGATAGTTTTCTAACACTAACTACATAGTTGTACAAATCTAGCGTCACTAGCACAAAAATCATAGCAGATACTTTTAAGAGAATCCGATAGTAGATCTTGATCAAAATGCATGCATGTAACACACTAACACTTCCAGTCTCTTTCAGGTATAATAGTGGATTAGTGGGAAAATATATTTTGTAGTATCTAAGTATGTACGTAGTATTTGGATTTTGGATCATCTGAAAACAATTTTTAATGAAAATTAAACCGCAAATATAACAGTAGATCAATAAAAAAGACTGCGGCACACCTTGACCAATTAAGGAATTAATGAATGTTTTTTTTTTTTGTCTTTTTTTTAATAATGAAAATAGTCTTTAATTTGTTCTCTTATACTCGTACTATTTGGATGAACACGGAGGGCCTATTTACTTCAACATAAAATCAGTTCAGTTCTCAGCTCAATTCAGTTCGGTTCAATCAACTAAACTCTTCTTTTATTTTACTACTACTCACTAATCCTTCATAAAAAAACATTCAATTCAATTCAGTTCAGTTCAATTCAACTCCAACCAATTCATTTCAGCTTAGCTCAGTTCAGTTCAGCTGTTTTCAGCTGAAGTAAACAGGCCCATAGTCACGTATTATGAAATATTAGTTTATTGTTAATGAGTAAGTGGAATTGAATAACATGATTTTCCAAAAACTAAATATGTTGCGTGTGATTGTGAAAGTGGGACTAATAGCTGCAAATCATGTTTAATGTTTCTTTATAAGACACAAATCAGATTAGTTTATTAATGTTGTTTTACAGTAGGATAACAGATAATTAGATGATTGATTGTCTCACCAATTGTTCTTAATTAATTACGGAATACCTTTTTTAAATTAATTAATACGGTTCTCCTTGTAAGTTGTAAGTGCAATTTGCTCGGATTGAGCATGAAGGTTGTAAAGCCTCTTATTAATAATAGTATGCTACACGGTGGAGCATACTATTATAAATCTACTGTATAGTGAAGTTTCTAAAGAGGCTTTATTTGCATTGACTTGACCGTAAATTGCTTGTATTATTTGCTATTTTTGTAATATTTGTAAGATCGAGGTAACTCCTTTGTAAACACCTAGAGTACCAAATTTTTTAGGAGAATTTGGTATCTAGTTATTTTATAATTCAACTAGTGTGTAGTCTTAGATGTTGCTTGGTTGGTCCTTTTTGTTGCACTGGATCAATTTGTAAGTATGTAAACATTTTTAATGCAACAACAACAATAAAGCCTTAGTCCGTAATTAATATGGGGTCGCTTAGACATGAATCAATATGAGGAGTTGCAATAGTTATCAACACAAATCTTCTTCCTCCGAATTTCTCTATTTGACACTAAATGTTCTTTAAGACCCAACACCCTCATCCAATTTTGCTTTGGTGTTCATCTACCTCTCCTCCTTCCCTTTCGTTGCCACCCTTCCAACCTCCTTACCGGGGCGTTACTCGGTCTCCGTCTTATATGACTAAACCATCTTAGCCGATTTCTCGTTTAAAAAATATTACCATTTATTTTGTTAATCAACATAGTACCTATAATTTTATTACGTGTCACCATTCTTCGGAAAGTAATGCCTAAAAGCAAGAAAAGGGCAAGATGCTCCTTCAGCCAAGGTATAATTTGGAACTCGTAACCTTACTTTTTAGAGTTTGGGCATGTGATGGGCAAGCCAATACAGGGCTAGTACAGAACAGCATCAGTTGGGCCCAGCCTTACACAAGCTTGTTGTTGGAATATGGGCCGTATGTCCTTATTGACTTTTTGAGAGTTGAGACGTAAACCATTGTTGGCATGAATACAATTATACAAATACAACTATTCAAACACAAATACAATTATGCAATTATATCCAATATCAATTGAAACACTGATTCAACCAAAATAAAATGTACGATAACATAAAATTTACGAATAATTAAACTATAATCCAAAATACTCCGTATATAAAAATATGACCTTAGTTAGAGTCGTGGAGACAAAAGCCTAATGGTCACTATAGCTTACACCGAACCTAAAATGTACGGGACACAAGATTAATCAAGGATTCAACAAAAAAAAGTTTGATGTCAATTTTTGTTTTATAAAAATACAAGATGCAGCTGTTATGACACCTCTTTGTACAAACAGTTGAGCTTTTGTGGACCCTTCAAATAATAGTATTTGGATTCACATCATTTTTTATCTGTGGATTTGTGTTGTGTAAAGTTCTTTTCGAGTAGAGTTCAACAAATCTCAATCCTTCAAGAAAAATTAATAGTTGATATTGATTATACACAAATTTCAAAAGTTTAAAGTAAAATAAAAAATACTAAAAGATTCTCACACTCACAACTCCAGAAATATCCAACTCTAGAGGATCCCAATAGGTGTATAACTGTATAAGCAACTGTCATCAAAATGATGCAGTTCAGTAACTATTCATCTGTGTATCGAAAATTGATTAATTCCCGATAATGTGATACTCTCGACGCTAATTTAAGTTGGCTACAGACTTGCAGCAAGTGTAGCAACCAAAACAGATGGAAGAAATGAGAAAACTACCTCTTTTGCCAAGAAGCAGCACCACTTCTTTTACGTGTATTCTTCTGAATTTAAACATGACTACAGGGATAGAAATTTCAGATTTACTATCTTAAGAATACAGCAGAAAGCAGTACATCTGTAGTAAGCAACTTTGAATATAAAAGAAAGACGCGTAATTATTAATTAACTAAATGTAAAAATAAAATTAAACAGGGTGCCCAATTAATTGAATCTGTTAATAACAGAAATAACAACCCCCCAATTGGCAACTACAGAAATGACCTTTGAACAGAGTGCACAGGCAGTCGATCAGACTGAGCTGAAAAAAGTTACAGTACATCAGAACTGAGGAAGACCAAACATAATGCTACACGATACATCTTCAACAGCAAAGCCTAACCAACACATTAATGTGGAAACAAAATCCGTTTTCGTCAAAGCAGAAGCACCCACCGTTGTAAACAGCTTACAAAGACACACAGCGGAGAGTGAAAAAACGGATGAAATAGTGTCGCATCACAAATCTACTCCATTTACAAGTTGAGGCAGGAATTTCTACTTGGACTTCTTCAATAGAATCAGTGTCCGGTACTCTGCATCGTCCTTAATGAAGTTCCACCAAATGTAGGAAAGAGGAATGGTAATAGCATGCCATACAGCAATGGCGTCCACAAGTTCCCAGTAAGGTGGAAAATCATATATCAGCAAAAGAATAGAAAGAGCTCCCCCAAATGCTACTACCCATATCTTCCCACGCGACGGGTGCTGACTAACACAAGCCCATATGACCCACAGTAGAAGCTGAGCTACACCCATGACTAAGCACACTTTCATGTTCAGACCTGAAAGAACAGAACAGACAAAATTTAGATAGCTGGCCTAGAAATATCAAAGACGCTGATTGTCTACCAGCAAGTTGGGAATGAGAGTCACCCTAAGGCCTAGCCCCAACCCCGGCCCTAGCTTAAATCCTCATTCGAGGCAATAGGTGCCCTTTCCCATTTTTAGATGAGAGAATCAGTTCTCAAGAGTAAAAGGATTAGAAGGGAGCAAAGGAAGCTATCCGATTAGCAATCAAGCATCTGATGAAGAGCGTAAATAACAACATCCTTCACTAGGGAGCAGTATTCAACATAATCGCATAGAATGGAAAATAGAGAAATGGCTTCAAGTATTGCCATATACCAACGCCACATCAAGCATAACAAACAAATGAAAGAAACAGCACAAATCATGCATGAATAAAGAAACAAGCAATAATAGATATCCATAAGCATATGTGCAGGAAATTCAATATACAGATTTTGTAGGATCTCTATTTGCCAAATTGAAAAGCATTGGAACATTTTAAATTTTTAATATTACAAAGAAATAACTGATAATTCACTACTTTTTCAGTGAAAGCCATAGATTTTGTGAGTCATCAACCTTCTTCATAAATCAAACATGTATACTTTGCAGCCAATATTCAAGAGAAAATGATATGGAAATTTACCATAGTCAAGACAGTAGAAGTTTAGGTACATGATGTGCGTCGTCACAAAAGCAATTAGCGGTGCAGAAACCATAACCCTAGTAGCTTCTCGCCTTATCTCAAAAACTCTAAAGATAGCTAGGATGAGGCCACAACCAAGCAAAGCCACAGCAGAAGAGTAACCTAGCTTCTCTGTCAGCTCCAAATCTCTGTAAAAGGAAAATATGTTACATATGCTGATATGCCCAACTATTGTCTCATCACTAACTAGCATAAAAACAAAAACATGCAGCAATAACTTTCAAGGGCTCAAATAGTAAGTTTTTATAACTTTAATCTTTCTGATAGAGCCTAGTAGCCACAACATGCTGTATGGATAAATACCGAGGTTCTCACTTAACATATACATTCATACTTTTCCTCACCCAATTTCTTGATAGACTAAAGATTTCATTTTGATTTTGTCATTAGCTTAAGTAGTCTGTCAGGTTAAAACAAGAGCAGTCATCTTACTGTATATGTAAGCAGAAATAACCACAAACCTCAAACTGCCCTGCTAGCCTGCTAGGCTTCACTGCAACTACTTTATGTAAAGAAAAAAGAAAATTGACTCCATCACTCTAATCTATTTTTGCCCTTTATCTATTGGGAAAGAACCATCGGAATAAGCCTTTTCAGCTTAAACTGCACTTATTGCCCACATCTAAGTAAGTTGAAGCACTCCAAGATTCAAGTTTATGCAAAGCAACGGTATACTTCGAAGATATTTTATGATAAAAGATGCATACGTTCAATGATTGATTACATAAAAGCACCAAAGGATGAGCACTGAGTACTGACCGGCTGTGGAAAACTGCAGCCCAAAACCAACAGTTCATTGCTATGACACCATATACATGCCACAAGCCAGAATACTCATAGTATGTCTTCCGATTATCCATCAAAGGCAGCTTGTAGTAAATAAGGATAAAGAAAGATATCCAACCATGAAACTGTATAGCAAGATTGAGTGCAGAAAGTGATACTGAAACCGGTTCCTGAAAAAGGAAAAAAATTAATTTAGAACATGCTAAAAAAAAGGATTAACAAAAAGGAATTAACATACAGTAGTACATATTAACAACAAAGATATAAATAATAAGAACCTGTATTCCATAAACTCGACGAAAAGGCCATCGTCCATGATACTTGACAGGCTTCTCTCCAAGCTTTCTCCTTTCCTCTTCCCTTGCAAGCATACAGTAGTATCGGCAATCACTGTGGCAGTCCCACTGTTTCCATTTCAGATAAAGAGGTTCTTGAAGGTACCATCGACCATCAGAAATGTTACCATCAGCGGTGAATATGCAATGCTGAAAGCATTGGTTTCCAACACAACCAGTCTCTCGACAGTGCTCCACACAATCCCTAAGCCATAACAGGACATCCACAATTAAAACTTTTTAAGAAACATCCAAGCAAAAGAGAAAATAATGACGAGCAACAAAACGGTTGGAAAATATTAAACAAAGTCTATCAAAGCCATGGAGCATAACATTGCTAAAACTTAATTCTAACATCAGTGCTTAGAATAACTTTCAGCCTTATAAATGCTCTTCAAGGTCGAAAATGAAAGAAAAGGAGTCGACAAGCTGTTTGTAACAATACACAGCCAGAACATGGAGCAGCTTCTGACTGTTCTGGGGTAGGTTTTTTTTTATGAAACTTAACGAAATGTAAAATTTTGAAAATAGATGAAGATATATTCTTGAACACTTTCATCCTTAAACAATCAAGAAAGTCGACCAAAGAGATGTTCCAAACAACAATTGCTAAGAAGGCATCAAGTTCAAGGCTAACAATTTCACAACAAATTATTGATTGATATTGTATCAAAGCAACAAGAATTCACAGTTTGCAAATATATTCGATTCATTTCCATAGTATCAAGATGTTCATCTTTGGCCACTAACATGATTTGCCTAATACATTCTTTCCTCTTGAGTTCATTAACAACCTCAAGTTTCTAAACGAATTAATTGTTTGTGCTTTCTCACACTCAACATTTAATATCCAATCAATTTCCTTCTCAATTTCATTCTGAAATCTCTATTTCTCTCACTATTTTTTTCACTCTGAATTTGCTAAAATTTTATACTTTGTATAAAATGATCTCCCACGATCCCACCTAACAGCAATACAGTAATGATGGAATGACCTTCTAAAAACACCTTTTTGGTTTTCAAATCATTCAGTTAAACTGGTTAACCCAATTTGAAACATTTAGCCAATTAGGTACGTTGTCTCTCCTTTTCCCATCCGTCCCAAATCGATTAGCCAATTAGGTACGCTGTCTCTTCTTTTGCTCTTGATTCTTCAAGCCTCTTCTCCTTTACTCGAAGAGTTATGTTCAGTGCAATGATATAACATGGATAATGTCATAATGATGGTACTATTTCTCATTCAAAATCACCCAACTGAGCAAGAACTTGACATCTAATAGACCTACAACCCCAATAAGGATGTTGGAAATATTCCAGCTTGCCCAAACTAAGCCTCATTTGTACCTGAGTGGACATACTCAAATCACCATCAATCCTCCAGCGTCCACAAGTGAGTAATCCCATATTAATAAATCGCACAAAGATCGATCAGCAAGAACATTTAAGCACCCCTAATTCCTCCTAACATTGACACCTCACTCCGAAATGGAGAAATGTAGCTCACTACTACACTTACTCACCTCCTCCACCACATAAAATTGACCAAAAAAAAACATATAATCTATGATATTATACCCCAGTAGCTAATTAGCTTATCTAATACAGATTTTCCCAAGTTACTAATACAAATTAAGTAGTAATTAACAAACAAGAAGAACCATTCATTACCCAGAGTAACAATGAGCAAATAACAGTGTATCATACCAAAAATTCAAAACCTTGACTTTTTTTTTTTTTTTTTTTTTTTGGGAAAAACCTTAAGGAACGCGGGGGTAAGCATGGCAAGGGTTTTTGGTAAAAATAAAAACCCACAAAATTATGCATCCACCCACGCAAAGTTGCAAACCCCACAAATAACTGGAATTGGACAACAAGGAAGTGCACGTGTCCGAAGATGACACACTTTTTTTGGGTGGTGTGGTGGAACAGATAAATGTACAAATCAATGCACGAACTAGGGAGAAATGTGCGGGATTGGTAACGGGTGGGGGAAGTGCTTTGTTGTTTTTGCGATGGTGATCGAATACAACATTGATGATTTATTTCCTTGTCCCGTCATGGGACCCTGATACTATAACCACCAAAATCAACAAAAGGAGAAATAAGAATACACTATTAAGTAAACAACAACAAACCCTACTACAATACATCAAAAACATCAGTAAAAAATTACAAAATTGAACAAAAAAGAAAAAAAAACAACAAAACAAAAAAAAACACCCAAATAAATAAAATTAAATACCGAAATGGGACAGAGTCACCTGTGAAAGCTAAAGAGAATGACCAATGTTGAAGAAAGCAACAAGAGTAAATCAACCAAAAACAAACCGCCATCGAAAAAAAAAAATGAGACAAAGAATATAAGTATGGCGGCAAAAGTCAGAGGAAAGGCAACACATTTAGAGAGAGAAAGAAGAGATAGAAGAAGATGAGATGATGTACAACAAGTGAAGATGGCGCGGAAATTCAGTGATTGAAAGAGAGAAATTTACAAGTGGGACATATTAATTTTAATTAAAATGGAAAATAAAAATAAAAAAAAATGTGAAGAAAGAAAGATGGGATTTAAAGTTTGGAAGATGTACGGAGTATGGGTAGAGTGAGAGTGGAGTTAAATTAAAAAATAAAAAAAAAAAAAATATTATTGGGGAAATGGGAAGATGATGAGAGAGTGACAAAGTTTTCAGGATACACCGACACGTGGAGAGATGTGGGCGGGTGGATTTGGGGACTTTTTTGAGTGGTATATAATATAATAATATGCCGATTCGTGGGAGTGTGTCATGGATGGGGAAAGTTGAGTATGATATTGGTTAGGAGCACCCCATGAGTGGGATTTGAGAAGTCAAGGTTGTTGTAGTCATATTGGAGGGCAACGAAGCAACTGATTGAAACAACTCAATGGGATGTACCGTTGGGCGTGATATGTACTGGTATGTGATTAATGACATAATATTGTCATTACTAGTCATGTAATGAGTACCAGAGATAATGCATTGGCTTGTGCCCTAGAAACTCTAGAAAGGGGGCCCCTTGAAAAATCGTAAAGTTGTTGATATATCCATTGGTCGGAGAAAGTGGGAAAACAACTTATGTTCAATATACATTGTCTTGCCTCTATGTCACATTCTGGAATACACGATATTACATAGCAAATTGTTCTACACTTCTAGCTAAATAGATGACAACTACTCGGTGTAGCGCTCTCCAATGAATTCAAAATTCACATGAGTTTCATAGCAAACCCACCATATTTGTGGTGGATTCCACAAAGTTGGAGGTGGGATTGTGACAACATAGTACAATTGAAACTTTGAATCAAATGTTCCACAACCACAAGTAATCAAATATGACCGTCGAATTCATCTAATCAATGAGTTTGGGATTAAAAACTTTTTAAAAAACACACATAGATTTGGAGAAGATGTGACACATGCAACAAGTAGAGACATTTGATAGCAAAAGGGATCATATATTGCCCTTTGTCCAATAGATAACCGTTTTCGTTGAGAGGATAAAAAAACCAACGAACAACAACGCCTAATTTTCGGCATAACAGTTGATTACTAAGGTTGCTGAAGGTGAATCTACATGAGAATTAGAGGAAAGTGAGATGCTACCGTGCTATTTCAAAAAGACTTTGAATGAAGGAAAGGAGATGAACTAGATTATCGTTATATACCACAAGTGCTCAACTTTTGCCAGACGACAACAAAAAACTATGTTCAAATACAAGTTAGGAGAACAATAGCTGTTTCAAGGATAAGACCAACGATCAACAAACAATTTAGGGTGCTAGTCATCTAGCTACCCAAAGCCCCAAGAACTAGTCAGGCAGAAGGCATTTGGACCACAGAGCGCCCAAATGTAACTCAATGAGCTTGTTACGACTGGGGCCTTCATGAAGGAAGGACCCCACTCCCGATCAAGATCAAGACATGCGAGGAAGAATGCGTCCAAAGTTCATTCCTGTAGAGGGAGTCTTGCTTGTCATTATGATAAGATCGAACTATACCTACTTAGTGAGTTAAGGGAGTCTCCGACGATGCAAAAAAGCCTTTCCGCAAGTATTGCCAAAGCCAAATTCAATGAACTTTAACGAAAGACATATGAAATTGCATTAATGCCTTATACCATCAAGGACGTATTACTCAGCTTAAAACCATCAATTCAACTTAGTTCAATTCAGCTCTTCTTTTATGCACTCACAAATCTTCATAAAAAAACTTTTCAGTTCAGCGCCTAATCGCAGCAGCAGAAATAAACAGACCCAACTATAATAACAACCTAACAATCAAAACAACCACAAAATGACATGTCATGTGTAATTCACGAGCGCTTCCCCCAACGGCCATAAGTTTCACAATCCAAAAACAAGCACATCATCCATCACAGCCAGAGCATTTGATATAAAATATTGTTTCTCAATTTTGTTGAACCGCTACTGAATAGCGGTTCTTAAAAAAAAATTTAAAAACCGAAGCGAAAAAATTGCGGCCATGGAAGCACAACCACACTTGAGGCTACTCTAACAAGATGAAGAAGACATGAACACTGAAAGAACAAACAAAGAAATGGGATGGATTGAAAGTGAAAGAAGATCAATAATGGGTGAAGCAAAAATACGGAGAAGATGAAAAGAAGGAACATAACACCCAAAAAGACCACATAACCAATGTAATTTGTAACTGTCAAGAATCACCAAAGATAGATCTGAGTGGTGAAGATGAGCAGGAAAACGGGAGGGAGATGAAATGAAATATAAACTCTATTTACACCAAGTATTTGAGAGGTTGTTGAGTTGTATTTTAGGGGAGAGAGCTAATGACATGGGAATCAGGCCCATTCTAAGATTTTGGAGGCCTAGGACGCCATATTATGCACATATCATACAAAAAAAGCACTAAACATAATGAACATGATGTAGAACTCACCCCCAACCACCAAGTTAAGAAGAAAATATAGGGGTCCACTATCAGATTAAGCTTTTGGAGAATCCTCTAATATAGTATCAGCGTCAGCGTGACACAAAGGATAAGGATTCGAATCTCATCCACTCCGAGTTATTAAGCGCTGGGTATGAGGGGAGTTTGTCTGATTTTTGGGAGAAAATATGTAGCAAATAGCAACCAAACCTGCACTCTTCAACGAATTCAGGAGCAATTTGTAGAATTATTTTTTTAATATAAATATTAAATGTTGACATGGACGATATTTTGAAGTAAAAAAAAAAGTTACTATTAATTTGAAATAGAATTTGTATCATTTGCGGGAAAGGTTCTTAATTCCCTTATGATCTACTTTAACGAGAGTAAACTATAAAATGAGTTAATCACCTTATAATTTGTGTTTTCCTTTCAAAAAAAAAAAAAATAAAAATTCATTTCAATTCAATCAATATCCAAAACACACAAAAATAAAAAAAGTTGACAATATGGGAGGATTAAACTTAAGAGCGGCAGCAAACACCACATCAGTAGTAATCACTAATGGCGGCAATATTCTGTCACCCGCAACTCTCACACGCACACACTTCCCTTTCATCCAATCACCACACCCCGCCATTCCCCCCTCCTTCCGCCGCACCACAACCACCACCAGTAAATTCGACTATCAAACCCAAACCCGAAACCTAAATTGGGCGGTAGCAGCTCATGATCCGCACCCGCATCCGACTACTCGGCAGTGACCCGGACCCTAAATTCGAGGGTTTTTAAGAAGAGAAAAATAGGGAATCTGAAAGCGCGATAAGTTGGGGGATGTTATGGGGGTTATTAGCTCAACAAAAATGGCGAGTTGCTTTATTGCTGCTCTTTTTGGTGGGACCACTGTACTCTTTCTATGCCTTTTTCAGGTATTTTTTCTTCCAATTTTTCAAATTTCGATTTCTAGTTTTTGACGATTTTTTATTGATTGAATTTAAGTGATGACTGATGAGAGAATATTACATGAACTCGATGAAGTAACGCATAATAACAATTTTTTGAATTATGTTGAGTGTGTATTGTCATCATAGAATGGAGGAAAATCGTTGTCATATGGAAACTGTTTAATTGTACTACCGTTCATTACAAATTAGTTGCAATAAATTAGCATTAGCGTTAGTCGTGACTTATAAGCGATAGTTTGTTGCCACTTTTGTGGTGTAGGTGTAGTATGAAAATATCAAATTTGCATTGAAGAGTGGATTCTTAAGTTGGTGACACTAGAAGTACTCTTTTGCAACTGCTGCGAATCGTTCACTTAGATGTTCAGCTTCATTTTACTATGATTAAATGTGTTGCTATGGAATAAGAAATTATTGTAATTTGATATGAAGCCGAACGTGATCGTAACTTGCTGTGGAATCTGATGTTGTGTGTCTTTTGTGAGTCAGTTTGATCAATATAATGGGGAAATTGCATTCTGTAATCCATTCAACGTATCCTTTCTTTTATTAAGGGCAACCTAATTATTATCGCGGCTGTCCTTTCCCTGTAACAATAAATTCTGATCATGATTGAGTTAAGTGCACTTTGATATTTACAAAAGCAATTGAAAATTGTTTTTGTTTTGTACCATTCGCAATAGCGATACCAACTCAGTGGATCTCCACAGCACATAAATCCTGATCAATGAATTGTTTCGTCAACTCGGATAAATTGGAAGCCTCTCAGTCACTGGGGGTTTTCAAATTCTACAATTTGATGATCATAAGTTTGATTTGATGGAGTTGGGACCAAGCTTGACTACGTCTGTATCCTTTGTAGAATGAACACCAGAAGTCATTGCAAAACCATGGTATAAAACTTAGCCTGCACAAAAACTGCAGCCTTACTCTAGCTTCATACAAGTAGCACAATATGAAAGCCATATTGACTGTACCCACCACTTATGCAATTAATGCATTTCAACATTTCTATAGCCTCTCTACTTCACCCTTTGTAAATTGTAGATCCTATCTCTAGTTTAGACAATTAGTACTAACTTCCCTTGGTGGATAAATTGTTATTGATGAAAATACTTCAGTCGTGCGCTAATTTTCGCTAGGAAGAGAATTCAGTTTTTTCCAGCCACCGGAACCTATATCCCTAAGAGTCATTCGCTCCTATTCACTGAGTTGCCACCTCGATGTTGGCAGGTGAAGAAGAGAGGGTGAATGTGACAGGCCATGTACTGGGCACTGATTAGTTCTCTGTGGACAAAAGGTCTAAGGGTGAGACTGACCATTTTGTGAAACAAAAGTTTTAGATATAGAGGATGTACACTAGTGTCATGTCGTCCAGGACATGAATTTTTGAGGGAAATCAGGGGGTCGAAGTAGCATAGGCAGTGATAACATTCCTGGAGTAGATCATAATTGCCTGACATCTCTGTAACAGTCAACAGCTTAGATTGCTTTGCGGGCGGTGATCTTCCAGTTCAGGCAATATTGATGGTGCATGTAACTATTAGATTATCTTCCAGCCCCTTTACTAGTGCTTGTTTACTCTTGGTCTTTCTCCACTTTGCTCTTATCTAGATCCTTATCTAGTGCGATTGATTGGTATCATGCAGGGAAATTCTTTGAGGTACTTTCAGGAGTAAGACCTGAGCCTTTGTGGAACATAATGAGCAGGATTGCAGTTGTATATTCGTTAGAGCCACTTTTCACTGTCTATTTGTCATAAACATGAACAAATCTGGAGAAGGTCATGTCTGTTACAAGAGCTCACATTTTCAAGAGGATGCTATTCAAAAGTAGCCATGGCTTCCAGTCTCCAATTCAATTTAAACAGACATTGTAACTTCATGGATGTCTGTAATGTATCAACATGTTAGCTGTTGAAAACTAACTGGACTGTGTCATTAGGGAACTTTGCTAAAATTAGTTCTCTCATCTTTAAATGCAGGGTTTTAGTAAACAACATTACACTCTTATAGAAGTTACCAGAAAACGTTTTATTCTGCGACAAAAAAGGTTCAACTTAATAATTTTTGTTGGATTTTATTGAGCATCATGCATTGAATGCACAACTGCCAAGTAATCTTTTGTTCTAGGCCCCAACCTCCACAAGAACACACGCACAATAAAGATGGAATTGTGGCAGTGTTTGATTCTTTCAACTTATATGTATGTGAGATTGTTAGAAGTATACTATTATACCCTTTGGTGATTATGTAGCGCAATAACTAGTTTATTGGTTTTTTTATGTTTTTGAAAGGCAATTGAAGTTTTATGCAGAAGAGAGAGAAATCAGGGTCAAGAATTAATCAGCTTGTTGAAAAAGAGTGATGGGTATTACATTGAAATTCTCTCATTGCCCTGGATTTTCAAAAATGCGGGTCTTATGTTGTCTTTGTAATGGTTAGTAATAATTGAATCTTAGGTCATGCGGAGGTGTACCTTGATGGTGGTTGAACATCTCTGTTAATTGGTCAGATTTTTTCTTACCCCTTTTTCCAACATATGGGTATTGTACTATGTTCTATGCTGTATAAGTAATCTTGAAGCATTTTTGAAGTGACATCACTATGATTGTAAATACACATTAACCTCTCCTAAATGCACACATGGTTCAGTTTTTCTTGTTTTCATGTTTCATGTTCTCTCTTTGTTTATATATTTACATATTTTTTGATTAATCTATAATTGTTGAAGATAAAACACTTAAGTTATTCTGTATTTCGTTGCAGGTGGAGTTTTTGATCGTTACAAGGTACTGTGTCAATTTTCTTATTGCCATTCTTCACAGCTATGTTGCAAATATTTCATGTTGATTACAATGAATTTTTATCTTTCATCCATGAATTGCATATTTGCATGGATGATGGATAATTTGCTTTCTCTAATCTTAAGTCCCTCTTCCTCTTCCCTTGTATTTATTTATTTCATTTTATTTTATTTATTTTTCTTCGTGAAGTAACTATTTTAGCTGTTTATGCATCACTTGAGAAGAATTGATTTTTAGGCATCACCCTAAAAGTTTGTACGACTAAATTTTTCCCTTTGATGTGCTCTGAGTTGTTCTTTCATGATATCCTTAACTTCCCTATCTTTCAAAGTTGTTTTAAATTTTTTGCAGGTTGGGGAACTGACTGGATTATTGACCTCTGACTTGGGGTCTGTTAAAGATATTGTCGTGAAAACGTTTCAAGGACAGGGATTAAGGGCATTCTCTGAGGCAAGCTACTCTCATTAATGGAGTGGAACTTTATGCTTAAGTGTAGTATGCTTAGCTAGCTTTATTTGGCGTGGATTGTGAGCTGCCTCAATCCTTCGTTAAGTCAGGGAAATATAAGAATTTTGTAACTTTCTTCAATGAAAATATTCTGGGTCATGATAAAATCTGGAATTTTCTGCTTTACTCAAAAGAAATTTGTCATAATGTCAATAGAAGATTGTGCTGATATAGGTCATTGGAGTACATTCCATGTGACTTCTTTGCCTTCATTCTTGCAATCTGCATGAGCCGCAGTTTGGCTGCTAATGTTCTAATGTAATAGAATCTGGCGTATATATGCTTTCAGGGGCACTATGTGCATCCGGTTCACCTCTCGCCTCAACTGCACCGTTTGGGTTGCTGGTGCTTGTTGTCTCCATTTTAGTTGGTATGTTTTCCTTCACCATAAAAGTTTTTTACCTATCCCCCAACAATAGCAAATATTGTTTGCAATGGCTTACTCTTGACAGGCTTTATTGTTATGAAATATTCCTTACAATAGCTGGTGCTCAAATGTTAGACTTGCATTAATTTAAGGACGTAAAAATCGAGTTTTTCTATGAAACAACCATATTGGAACCACAAACATGATAGAGATGCACCGTAAGAACTCAGAGCGAGTTGAGTACAGGACGACTGAAAGACAAAAGTGCTTCGTTTAGGTCGATAACTATTTTGATGATTGAACAGCATTCGCACTATGCCAATGTACGTAGACGCGAGGAGCGTGATTATGCTGGTTTAAATTAGTACTCTGGCTTGTGATGGACACTACCATATCATATAAACTTGCTCTAATCCATTGCATACTTAAACAGCTGTATACAAGCGGTCAACTATGGCCTATCTTCAAAGCTCATGGTTTGGTGCAGTCAACAGTCCTGATTGGTGGCAGAAACAATCTGCTTATCGACGGAGTTCCAGGAAGGTGTATTGGGGCAAATAGCATTAGCATTGTGACTCCAGCTCTGGCGGGGGAAGGAGAAGCATACTAACTTTGCATTTGGACCTGGGCCCTAACTCCACCCAGATGTTTGGTGTACATGTGAAGTGAACCTCAGGTGAGACCTTGGGTGGGAAAAGCGCCAAGGCATCATTGGAACCAGTATACTGTGATGTCCTTAACTCGCCTCCTGGACAAAGTGGATTTGCCTTAATAGTGTAGGGATGCTAAAATCCCCGGAGCTGTGTGATGTTGGCATATGTATTCTTTTATGGCAGATTCTCACTTTCAAGGCTAGCGGCATTAAGTTGGGGACTTACAAGTCCGACGGAACAGTGACCCAGTGCAATGGATGTGTGTACTGGCCGTGGATGCCTTGGGAGGAAGTAAAGTTAAGCGGTGCGACAGGAAAAACACATGGCTTTCAATGTGTACGTTGAACATCACGTTCTCCATGACTGTTACCCGACAACAAATCCTCACTATTGAACTGCATGCACAGGATGGTTTGATATGCCTCTGACTGAGTAAAAGTGGAAAAACGCAAGAAACAACAACAGCAGTGGACTCTGCTGATGGGGGTTATGGGCATTCAGGGGGGGAAGTACACTTCTAGTGCTAATGATGTATTCGAAGCAAATACACCTAAGTGACTTATCACAATGCTAATAATAAGGAACATGACTCACAAATCAGACTAGTAAAACAAAGATATTCTGCTGAGAGAGACCTTCTGAATTGAACTTTAAAGGTGAAATACTGCTAAGTAGTGATATTAACTTCCACTGTATCAACACGATTGATTTTTCTGCCATGTTGTTTCTGCTAGTATCAGTCATCAAGTTCTCGTCCATGCATTCATGCCATCCCAGAGGCCATGACCACCTCTTTCACTTGAGGCTCATGTTTATTTGGCAAGCTCTATGGAGCAGTCTGTCTTCTGATATGTTTATGGAATGTGCAGGGTGAACTCTCAATTGGAACCGTGGTTTCTTCAGGGATATACCTTTACTCTACATTTGGCTGAGTGCATGGCGCTGGAAAGAACTCTATGGCTGCACGAATTCACATCCTTATTCTTTGTCATAGCTATGCAGGTCAAGCCGGTTTATAACGCTGGAGATCTTCGGGGACGTGCTGCTAGAGAGGATCAATTCAACTCTCGGGTCAGAAACGACGAGGCTCTTGCAGGATTAGAAAGACAGATCATCCCGCGATGGTACAAGATGAAAGTTCAATTATTCGTTAATGGATTCGATGAGAAGCACCTGACGCATTACATGTCAACCTGGGTCTCAAATGATATTTTAAACGAGTATGGTTGGTGACCTTAGGCGAAGGTAATTTAATTTGGATTATCAAATGAGTGACGACATTCTTTTGGGGGGTAGGGTGTGAGAGTTTGAGGTTAAAGAAAGGTTCACAATTTAAAAGCTCATGGGATCGATCGATTGGATTTGGGACGTAAAGCTAACCCACCATATTCTTGACAATACCATTCTGACGAACCAGTATGCCTTGGGCCTTATACTTCTGAGAGGGACAACAATTGTAGAGTTTTTTTTTTAATTCCTGCCTGAAGATTTTCCCGATTTTGAATTGTATTGCAATATCCTATCTAGTTTGACATAATGGAAAACAGTGCTGCTAACTTCACCCCTTGGGACTAGAAAAAAGGCCCTAAAGGTCCCCTTATGTGAAGGGCTCCAGCCATCACCCCCCTCCCTACATGCTGTTTCCGGACTTTCCAATTACCCACAACACCAAGATTCTAACCTTTTTCTCTATCAGCAGCAGTGCCGATGCAAAAACAGTAGGCACAGCGTATGCCATCATTATCTTTCCCACCGACAACTCTTTGAACCGTCGATAATAATTTCCTAAAATCGTATTCAAGCTAGCAGCATTTCCAACAGCAGAAACATATAGCGCTTTACAACTAGTCCATATGCTGTCTACTGCACAGCATCCAACATTAGCTCAGGCAAGTTTACTCCCTATCCCCACAGGCCCACAGAAGGCCTCAAGGTTTGAGCTCAAATACAAGAATATAAATGTGAAGAGAAATAAATATAATAGAGATAGGTAGATAGATGGATAGATATATAATAGGTGTGATGGGAGAGAGAAGGGAAAGTTAACTTGAGCGAGAAGAATATTAGCACATTATGCTGGTTGGGGCGAGACCCAAATATTGTCTCTATATAAAGTTAAGATGTTAGCAGCATCCGGAGTAGATAACTAGAGTGCCGCATGTTATGTGACGATAGCCCCAAAAATATCGATGACATGCAATCCTTTTTTAGTCTGGAATGTAGTTACTAGCTGTGAGTGGGACTGCAATCCACATCACGCAGATGTCTACTTTCATACCTAGGGCCTGATGTTGAGATCCTTAATGGTCTTAACCTTACTTTAAAGAGTGGAACTATCACAGCTCTGGGAGGCTCAAGTGGTGGCAGAAAAGCACGTGTACAAACTGTTGGCACGTTTAGAGAGTGTCAGTATATTCTGTATCATCAACACTCTGCTCTGTATAGGTCCATAATAAGAAGGGCGCTGGTTATACGTGACAAGCTAATAGGATTTTTTGCAGCCACAAGCGGACGCATAACGGCTGGAGAAGATGTAGGATGGTTGATAAAAGCGAATGGGCTCGAGTTGTCTCTATAGTGAATCAAGTATGTGCCCCTACAATCAACATTTGGTTTTTATCTATTCTGTTGCTTTACTATTATTATCAGCTAAAAGATTCTTCTCCTGCTGGTTAGGTGTTTATATACGAGTTTCGACACTCACAATCATGTCTTTCAATAGGGGTCAACTTGGGTTTAGCCCCCGTCTCATCCTTCATGCACTAGAACACTATACAATCAGTCGTGTAAACAAACGCAGTACTCCTTGGGCTTAGATTAGCAAATTTGGGTTACGACAGCTAAGGGATGCAACAGTGGAACAACCTTAAAGATTAACTTTTTCAAGTTTCAATATCAACAAATATACTCAAGGTGCATTGATTTCAAGGGAACCAACTAATCTCCTGATCTTATCTCGATGCCCCCTCCACCTACGACTCCATTTAGATCTACCCGACAGGTGATTCGCCTCCCATCCAACAACACCGTACCCCTATTCTTATAATCCTTTTAAGAGCCGGACCCACTGGTATAGTAGTGTTAATTGTTTTCTAACAAAGGTAGAGCATCGCTGGGACTTGGATCACAAACATGAGATAATATAGCCACAAATCATACTTAGATTAGAATTATTTTTGGAAGCATTCGTAGGGGGCATGTTCTCTAACCAACTTGCTTCTCTCGTGTGTGGGGTGTGTGTGTTGGGGGAGGGGGAAGGGGTATTAATGGTAGATGATGACTTTTATTGGAAGAAAGCTGTAATTTCTTAAGTTTTGTACTTGCAAGTGAGTTGTTTTCAATTAAATTCATTTTAAAATAGTGACTATAGGAACATATTTAACGATTGATAGTATGTATAATAGCTACCCTTCGAGTGGCTAGACTGCTTTAGCAGCACAGCTTCTACTACTACTAC
>PYUH01000049.1:4491389-4583324 GCA_016808085.1 Suaeda aralocaspica
TTTTTTTTTTTTTTTTTTTTTTGAGAAAAACCTTAACTTTGAATCATTGCAATTTTTTTGGTAAAAAATAAAAACCCACAAAAATTATCATCCACCCACTTCAAAGTTCAAACCCCACTAAATAACTGAATTACATACTAAGGAAGTTTCACTTTTTAAGATACACACTTTTTTTTTTTTTTTTTTTAACAGATAAATTATATCAAATCAATCAATAAACTTGATGTAATTAATAAAGTTTCTTCTTTTATTGACTTTTTTTTTTTTTTTGAGAGGTTTTATTGACTAAATAACATTATGATTTATTTCCTTTTTCATTACCCCTTGAATTTTGATATACTATAACACTCAAATTAATCAACTTTGCATAAATGATGATAATAAGTTAATAACTAATTAAGTAAATCAACAATCAAAAACCCTAACTACAATAACTAATCATAAAAACATCAGTAAAATTAATTACAAATTATTGAACTAAATTAAATTAAATTAAATTAAATCAAATCAAACAAAAGAAAAACACCCAAATAAATAAAATTAAATTACCTGTAAATTGGATCAGAGTCACCTTGAGAAGCTTTAAGAGAATGACCAATGTTGAAGAAAGCAAACAAGAGTATCAACCAATAACAAACCGCCATCTGTTTTTTAATTAAAAAATAAAATGAGATCAAAGAATATAAAGTATGGCGGCAAAAAGTCAGAGGAAATTGCAATCACATTTTAGAGAGAGAAAGAAGAGATTTTTTAGAAGAAGATGAAGATGTTACAACAAGTGAAGATTTTTGCGCGGAAATTCAGTGATTGAAAGAGAGAAATTTACAAGTGGGACATAAATTAATTTTAATTAAAATGGAAAAATAAAAATAAAAATAAAAAATTGAAGAAAGAAAGATGTGATTTTTAAAGTTTGGAAATGATGTACGGAGTATGGGTAGAGTGAGTGAGTGTAGTTAAAATTAAAAAAAAATAAAAAAAAAAAAGAAATAATTATATGGGGAAATGGGAAGATGATGAGAGAGTGACAAAGTTTTCAGGTAATCACCTGACACGTGGAGAGATGTGGGCGGGTGGATTTGGGTATCTTTTTGAGTTTGTATATAATATAATAATATGCCTTGATTCGTGGTTTATGGTTGTCATTTGATTTTTTTTGGTTTGTATAATTGATATGATATTGGTTAGGAGCACCCCATGATTTTTGTGGATTTGAGTAAGTCAAGATGTTTGTTGTATTCAATTCAATTTTTTGAGGGCAACGTTAAGCTAACTTGATTGTACAAATCTTTCTTAAAGTTTGTGGATTTGTACTCGTTGGGCGTGATATTGTACTTGTATTGTTGATTAATGACATAATATTGTCATTTACTATCATGTATATGTATGATGTACCATTAAGATTATATATTTTTTGTTCCGATTGTGCTCCTAGAAACTTTCTAGAAAGGGGGTCTCCTTGAAAAATCGTAAAGCTGTTGATTATCCATTGGTCGTGAGAAAAGTTAGTGTTGAAATACAACTTATGTTTCAATATACATTTTGTCTTTCTCTTTTATGTTCTTACTATTCTTGAATACTACGTATTATTATTATAGCAAATATTGTTCTACACTTCTAGCTTAAATTAGATGACAACTACTCGGTTGTATGCTCTCCAATGAATTTTTCAAAATTCACATGAGTTTCATAGCAAACCCACCATATTTGTTGGTGGATTCCAACAAAGTTGGAGGTGGGATTGTGACAACATTAGTACAATTGAAACTTTGAATCTAAATGTTCCACAACCACAAGTAATCAAATTATGACCTCGAATTCATCTAATCAATTATGTTTGGGATTAAATTAACTTTTTTTAAAAACACACATAGATTTGTTAGAAGATGTGACACATGCAACATTAAGATACATTTGATAGCAAAAAGTGATCATATATTTGCCCTTTTGTCCTAATAGATAACCGTTTTCTGTTAGATTTAGGATATTAAAATATACCAATCGATACAACGCCTAATTTGTTCGGCATATACAGTTTGATTACTTAAGAGTTGCTAAGAGTGTTAATCTACATGAGATATTAGAGGAAAGTGAGATGCTACCGTGCTATTTCAAAAAGACTTTGAATGAAGGAAAGGATATTGAACTATTATTATCGTTATACCAACTACACAATGTTCTTCAACATTTTGCCATGACGACATTATCAAAAAACTATTGTTCAAATTATCAAGTTAGGAGTAACAATAGCTTGTTTCAATTGGATATAGACCAATTTCTGAATTCTAACTAAACATATTATTAGGGGTGCTATGCATATCTAGCTACCCCAAAAGCCTTCCAAGACATTCTAGTCAGGCTAGAAGGTCATTTGGACTCACTTAGATGCTTGTTGCTTTCTTCAAATGTAACTCTAATAGCTTTTGTTTTATCTTTTGACTGTGTCCTTTCTTATTTAGAGGAATTACCTCCACTCCCGACTCTAAGATCAAGACATGCGAGGAGAATGCGTCCAAAGTTCATTTTCCTTATGTAATGGGAGTCTTGCTTGTTCATTATTGATAAGATCGAACTTATACCTACTATAGTGAGTTAAGGGAGTCTCCGACTTTGATGCAAATATAAGCCTTTTTTTTTCCTTTGCAAGTATTATTTTGCCAAAGCCAAATTCAATGAGCTTTTAACTTTGAAAGACATATTGAAATTGCAATTTAATGCCTTTTTATTACCATCTAAGGACTTATTTACTTCAGCTTAAAATCCATTCAATTCAACTTAGTTCAATTCAGCTCTTCTTTTATTTTGCTACTCATTAATTCTTCATAAAAAAACTTTTCATTCAGTTCAGCTCTAATCAGTTCAGTTCAGCTGAAATAAACAGACCCTAAACTATAATAACAACCTTTACAATCAAAATCAATCCACAAAATGACATGTCATGTGTAATTCACGAGCGCTTTCCTCCATTACTGCCATAAAGTTTCACAATTCCAAATATACAAGTACACTTTTATCAATTCTCATTCTACAGTCCATGTTAGCATTTGTATATAAAATTATTTGTTTTCTTTCAATTTTGTTGAACCGCTACTTTGAATAGCGGTTTTTCTTAAAAAAATAAATTTTAAAAAACCGAAGCTTTTAGAAAAATTGTCGGCCATGGAAGCACAACCACTACTTTGAGGCTACTCTAACAAGATGAAGAAGACATGATCATCTGAAAGAACAAACTAAAGAAATGGGATGATGTTTGAAAAGTGAAAGAGAATTTTCAATTAATTGGTGAATGCATTAATAATCTGAGAGAGAATAAAAGAATGAACATAACAAACCCAAAATAGACCACCATAACTCTAATTGTAAGTTTGTAACTGTCAAAGTTGATCACCAAAGATTAGATCTGAGTGGTGAAGATGAGCAAGGAAAACTGGAGGGAAGATGAAATGAAATATTATATACTCTATTTTACACCAAGTATTTTGAGAGGTTGTTGAGTTGTATTTTAGGGGAGAGAGCTAATGACATGGGTATCAGGCCCATTTCTAAGATTTTGGAGGCCTAGGACGCCATTTATTATGCACTAAATATCATTACAAAAAAATGCACTAAATACTATAATGAACATGATGTTTAGAACTCACCCCCAACCACCAAGTTTATTTTGATAGAGTATATAATTATTAGTGGGCCTCAACCATCAGATTAAGCTTTTGGTTGAGATGATCCTCTAATGTAGTATCAGCGTCAGCGTGACACAAAGGTCAAGGATTCGAATCTCATCCACTCCGAGTTATTAAGCGCTGGGTATGAGGGGAGTTTGTCTGATTTTTTGGGAGAAAATATTGTAGCAAATTAGCAACCAAACCTGCACTCTTCAACGAATTCAGGAGCAATTTGTAGAATATATTTTTTTAAATAATAAATATTAAAATGTTGACATGGACGATATTTTGGAAAAGTAAAAAAAAAAAAAGTTACCTTAATTTGAAAATTAAGAAATTTGTATCATTATTGCGGGAAAGAGTTCTTAATTCACCTTATGATCTACTTTAACAAGAGAGTAAACTATAAAATGAGTTAAAATCACCTTATAATTTGTGTTTTCCTTTCAAAAAAAAAAGAAAAATAAAAATTCATTTCAATTCAAATCAAATATCCAAACATAACACGAAAAAATAAAAAAAAAAGTTGACAATATGGGAGGATTAAACTTAAGAGCGGCAGACAAACACCACAATCAGTAGTAATCACTAATGGCGGCAATATTTCTGTCATCCGCAACTCTCACACGCACACACTTCCCTTTCATCCAATCACCACACTTCCCGCCATTTCCCCCCTCCTTCCGCCGCACCACAACCACCACCAGTAAAATTCGACTATCAAACCCAAACCCGAAACTAAATTGGGCGGTAGCAGCTCATGTATCCGCACCCGCATCCGACTACTCGGTCAGTGACCCGGACCCTAAATTCGAGGGTTTTAAGAGAGAGAAAAATAGGGAATCTGAAAGCGCGATAAGTTGGGGGATGTTATGGGGGTTATTAGCTCAACAAAAATGGCGAGTTGCTCTTTGTATTGCTGCTCTTTTTGGTGGGACCACTTGTACTCTTTCTATGCCTCTTTTTTCAGGTATTTTTTTCTTCCAATTTTTTCAAATTTCGATTTCTAGGGTTTTTGACGATTTTTTTATTGATTGAATTTAAGTGATGACTGATGAGAGAATATTACATGAACTCGATGAAGTAACGCATAATTAACTAATTTTGAATTATGTTGAGTTGTATTGTCATCATAGAATGGAGGAAAATCGTTGTCATATGGAAACTTGTTTAATTGTACTACCGTTCATTACAAATTAGTTGCAATAAATTAGCATTAGCGTTAGTCGTGACTTATAAAGCGATAGTTTGTTGCCACTTTTGTGGTGTAGGTAGTAGTATGAAAATATCAAATTTGCATTGAAGATTGTGGATCTTAAGTTGGTGAAACAGTAGAAGTACTCTTTTGCAACTGCTGCGAATCGTTACATTAGATGTTCAGCTTCATTTTACTATGATTAAATGTGTTGCTATGGAATAAGAAATTATTGTAATTTGATATGAAGCCGAACGTGATCGTAACTTGCTGTGGGAATCTGATGTTGTGTGCTTTTGTGAGTCAGTTTGATCAATATAATGGGGAAAGTTGCATTCTTGTAATCCATTTCAACTGTATCCTTTCTTTTATTAAGGGCAACCTAATTATTATCGCGGCTGTCCCTTTCCCTGTAACAATAAATTCTGATCAATGATTGAGTTAAGTGCACTTTGATATTTACAAAAGCAATTGAAAATTGTTTTTGTTTTGTACCATTCGCAATAGCGATACCAATCAGTGGATCTCCACAGCACAATAAATCCTGATCAATGAATTGTTTCGTCAACTCGGATAAATTTGGAAGCCTCTCAGTCACTTGGGGGTTTTCAAATTCTACAATTTGATGATCATAAGTTTGATTTTGATGGAGTTGGGACCTAATAGCTTGACTACGTCTGTATCCTTTGTAGAATGAACACCAGAAGTCAATTGCATAAAACCATGGTATAAAATACTTAGCCTGCACAAAAACTTCAGCCTTTTACTCTAGCTTCATACAAGTAGCACTTAATTATGAAAGCCATTATTGACTGTTACCCACCACTTATGCAATTAATGCATTTCAACATTTCTATTAGCCTCTTCTACTTCACCCTTTGTAAATTGTAGATTCCTATCTCTAGTTTTAGACAATTAGTACTAACTTCCCCTTGGTGGATAAAACGATTGTTATTGATGAAAATACTTCAGTCGTGCTGCTAATTTTTCTTGTTTCTAGGAAGAGAATTCTTATGTTTTTTTCCTAGCCACCGTGTAACCCTATATCCCTAATGAGTTCTATTCGCTCCTATTCACTTGAGTTGCCTTACCTCTGTATGTTTTGGCTAGGTGAAGAAGATGTCAGGGTGTATATTATGTGACAGGCCATGTTACTTGGGCACTGATTTAGTTTCTTCTTGGATACAAAGGTCTAAGTGTAAGACTTGACCATTTTGTAGAAACAAAAGTTTTAGATATAGATGATGTACACTAGTGTCATGTCGTCCAGGACATGTAAATTTTGAGGGAAATCAGGGTGTCGAAGTAGCATAGGCAGTGATAACATTTTCTCTGGAGTAGATCATAATTGCCTGACCATCTCTGTAACAGTCAACAGCTTAGATTGCTTTGCGGGGGCTTTGATCTTCCAGTTCAGGCAATATTGATGGTGCATGTTAACTATTATTGATTATCTTCCCAGCCCCTTTACTAGTGCTTGGTTTACTCTTGGTCTTTCTCCACTTTGCTCTTATCTAGATCCTTATCTAGTGCGATTGATTGGTATCATGCAGGGAAATTCTTTGAGGTACTTTCAGGAGTAAGACCTGAGCCTTTGTGGAACATAATGAGCAGGATTGCAGTTGTATATGCGTTAGAGCCACTTTTCACTGTCATATTTGTCATAAACATGAACAAAATCTGGGAGAAGGTCATGTCTGTTACAAGAGCTCACATTTTCAAGAGGATGCTTATTCAAAAGGTAGCATGGCTTCCAGTCTCCAATTCAATTTAAACAGACATTGTAACTTCATGGATGTGCTGTAATGTATCAACATGTTAGCTGTTGAAACTAACTGGACTGTGTCATTAGGGAAACTTTTGCTGAAATTAGTTCTCTCATCTTTAAATGCAGGGTTTTAGTAAACAACATTACACTCTTATAGAAGTTACCGAAAACGTATTTATTCTGCGACAAAAAAGGTTCAACTTAATTAAGTTTTTGTTGGATTTTATTGAGCATCATGCATTGAATGCACAACTGCACAAGTAATCTTGTTGTTCTAGGGCACCCAACCTCCACAAGAACAACACGCACAATAAAGATGGAATTGTGGCAGTGTTTGATTCTTTCAACTTATATGTATGTGAGATTGTTTAGAAGTATACTATTATACCCTTTGGTGATTATGTAGCTGCAATAACTAGTTTATTGGTTTTTTTATGTTTTTTGAAAGGCAATTGAAGTTTATTATGCAGAAGAGAGAGGTAAATCAGGGTCAAGAATTAATCAGCTTGTTGAAAAAGAGTGATGGGTATTACATTGAAATTCTCTCATTGCCCTGGATATTTTTCAAAAATGCTGGTCTTATGTTGTCTTTGTAATGGTTTAGTAATAATTGATACTTAGGTCATGCGGAGGTTTTTGTACCTTGATGGTGGTTGAACATCTCTGTTAATTGGTCAGATTTTTTCTTACCCCTTTTTCCTAACATATGGGTATTGTACTATTGTTCTATGCCTGATAAAGTAATCTTGAAGCATTTTTGAAGTGACATCACTATGATTGTAAATACTACATTAACCTCTCCTAAATGCACACATGGTTTCAGTTTTTCTTTTGTTTTTTCATGTTTCATGTTCTCTCTTTGTTTATATATTTACATATTTTTTGTATTAATCTATAATTGTTGAAGATAAAAACACTTAAGTTATTCTGTTATTTCGTTGCAGGTGGAGTTTTTTGATCGTTACAAGGTACTGTGTCAATTTTCTTATTGCCATTCTTCACAGCTATGTTGCAAATAATTTCATGTTGATTATCAATGAATTTTTATCTTTCATCCATGAATTGCATATTTGCATGGATGATGGATAATATTGCTTTCTCTAATCTTAAGTCCCTCTTCCTCTTCCCTTGTTTATTTATTTATTTCATTTTATTTATTTATTTTTCTTCGTGAAGTAACTATTTTAGCTGTTTATGCAATTCACTTGAGAAGAATTGATTTTTTAGGCATCACCCGTAAAAGTTATGTACGACTAAATTTTTCCCCTTTGATGTGCTCTGAGTTGTTCTTTCATGATATCCTTAACTTCCCTATCAGTTTCAAAAGTTGTTTTAAATTTTTTGCAGGTTGGGGAACTGACTGGATTATTGACCTCTGACTTGGGGTCTGTTAAAGATATTGTCAGTGAAAACGTTTCAAGGGACAGGGGATTAAGGGCATTCTCTGAGGCAAGCTACTCTCATTAAATGGAGTGAACTTTATGCTTAAGGTGTAGTATGCTTAGCTAGCTTTATTTGGCGTGGATTGTGAGCTGCCTCAATCCTTCGTTAAGTCAGGGAAATATAAGAATTTTGTAACTTTCTTCAATGAAAATATTCTTGGGTCATGATTAAAATCTGGAATTTTCTGCTTATACTCAAAAGAAATTATGTCATAATGTCAATAGAAGATTGTTGCTGATATAGGTCATTGGAGCTACATTCCATGTTACTTCCTTTGCTTTCATTCTTGCAATCTTGCATGAGCCTGCAAGTTTTGGCTGCTTAATGTTTACTTAATGTAATAGAATCTGGCGTATATATGCTTTCAGATTTTTGGGACTATGTGCATCCTGTTCACTCTTTCGCCTCAACTTGCACCTGTTTTGGGTTTGCTGATGCTTGTTGTCTCCATTTTAGTTGGTAATATGTTTTCCTTCAACCATAAAAGTTTTTTACCTATCCCCCAACATATAGCAAATATTTGTTTGCAATGGCTTACTCTTTTGACAGGCTTTATTGTCTATGAAATATTCCTTTATCTTTATTAATTAGCTTGGTGCTCAAATGTTTATGACTTGCATTAATTTAAGGACTAGTTAATTAATCGAGTTTTTCTATGAAACAAACCATATTGGATACCACAAACATGATATAGATGCAACCTTAAGAACTCATAGCTCTAGTTTTGAGTTACATGACTAGCTGTAAATTGACAAATAGTGCTTTCGTTTAGATGATAACATATTTTGATGATTGACGAGCATTTCTGCACTATGCTTTCAATGTACTTTTTGATGTAGCTTCGATTGCATGGAGTGTGATTATGCTGGTTTAAATTAGTACTCTTGGCTTTTTGATGGTTACTACTAGCCATATTCTATATAACTTGCTTCTATCCATTGCATACTTTAAACAGCTGTATACAAGCGGTCAACTATGCCTATCTTCAAAGCTCATGGTTTGGTGCAGTCAACAATGTCTGATTGTGTGTCAGAAACAATTTCTGCTATTCGTACTGTGAGTTCCAGGAAGTTGTATTTGTGCAATATAGCATTAAGCATTGTGTACTCTCTTTAGCTCTTTTACTGGGGAAAGGGATAAGCATATTCTAACTTTGCTATTTGGACCTTGGGCCCTAAGCTCCACCCATGATGTTTGGTGTACTAAATGTGAAATGTGATACCTCAGGTGAGATCCTTTGGTGGGGAAAAGCGCCAAATGGCATCATTTGGTAACCAGGTAATACTTTTGTGATGTCCTTAACTCTGCCTCCTGTGACAAAGTGGATTTGCCTTATGTTATTAGTTAGGGAATTGCTAAAATCCCCTGGAGCTTGTGTGTATTGTTTGCTGATATGTATTCTTTTTTATGGCAGATTCTCACTTTCAAGGCTAGCGGCATTAAGTTGGGGACTTACAAGTCCATTAATGAATCAGTGACCCGAGTTGCAATTTATGTGTGTTTACTGGCCTTGTATTGCCTTGGAGGAAGTAAAGTTAAAGCGGTGAGCATTCAGGAAAAACACTTTTGTGCTTTCAATGTGACGTTGAACATCACTTTTGTCTTTCTCATGACTTTACCCTGTTACAAATCCTCACTATTGAACTTGCATGCACAGGATGTGTTTATATGCATCTTTCTTGACTGAGTAAATTAGTGTTTAGGAAAAATCGCAAGAAA
The DNA here is from genome assembly GCA_016808085.1 of Suaeda aralocaspica. NCBI lineage: Eukaryota > Viridiplantae > Streptophyta > Magnoliopsida > Caryophyllales > Amaranthaceae > Suaeda > Suaeda aralocaspica. Next base: position 4,501,177 of record PYUH01000049.1, read on the forward strand.
ACAACAACAGCAGTAGGACTCCTGCTGATGGGGGTTATGGGCATTCAGGGGGGTGAAGTACACTTCTAGTGCTAATGATGTATTCGAAGCAAATACACCTAAGTGACTTATCACAATGCTAATAATAAGGAACATGACTCACAAATCAGACTAGTAAAACAAAGATATTCTGCTGAGAGAGACCTTCTGAATTGAACTTTAAAAGGTGAAATACTGCTAAGTAAGTGATATTAACTTCCACTGTATCACAACGATTGATTTTTCTGCACATTTTGTTCTGCTAGTATCAGTCATCAAAGTTCTCTCCATGCATTCTATGCCATCCCATGAGGCCATGACCACCTCTTTCACTTGAGCGTCATTGTTATTTTGTCAAGCTCTATGAGCATGTCTGTCTTCTGATATGATTTTATGGAATGTGCAGGGTGAACTCTCAATTGGAACCGTGGTTTCTTTCATTGGATATACCTTTACTCTTACATTTGCTGTAAGTGCATGCTTCTGGAAAGTAACTCTATTGCTGCACGAATTTCACATCCTTATCTTTTGTCATATGCTATGCAGGTTCAAGGCCTGGTTTATACGCTTGGAGATCTTCGTGGAGCTTTTGCTGCTATTGAGAGGATCAATTCAATTCTCTCTGGGTCAGAAACTGACGAGGCTCTTGCTTATGGATTAGAAAGACAGATTCATCCCAGCGATGTACAAGATGAAAAGTTTCAATTATTCGTTAATGGATTCGATGAGAAGCAACATTCTGATCACTTGCATTACATGTCAACCTTGGGTTCATCAAATGATATTTTAAACGTAGTATGGTCTGGTGACCTTAGGCTTGAAGGTAATTTAAATTTGGATTATCAAATGAGTGACGACATTCTTTTGGTGGGGTAGGGTTGAGAGTTTGAGGTTAAAGAAAGGTTTCACAATTTTAAAAAGCTAATGGGATCGATCGATTGGATTTGGGACGTAAAAGCTAACCTTCACCATATTCTTGACAATACCATTCTGACTGAATTTTCCAGTATGCCTTGGGCCTTTATTACTTCTTGATTGAGGGAACAACAATTGTAGAGTTTTTTTTTTTAATTCCTGCCTGAAGATTTTCCCGATTTTGAAGTTGTATTGCAATATCCTATCTAGTTTGCATAATGGAAAACAGTGCTGCTTAACTTCACCCCTTGGGGACTAGAAAAAAAGGCCCTAAAGGTCTCCCTTATTTGTAAAGGGCTCCAGCCATCAGCCCCCTTCCCTACATGCTGTTTTTCCTGACTTTCCAATTACCACAACACCAAGATTCTAACCTTTTCTTCTCTATTCATAGCAGTTCCTTATGTTTCTAGAAAACAGTAGGCACAGCGTTATGCCATCATTATCTTTCCCACCTGACAACTCTTTGAACCGTCGATAATAATTTTCCTAAAATCGTATTCATCAAGCTAGCAGCATTTTCCAATCAGCTTAGAAACATATAGCGCTTTACATATGTCCATTATGCTGTCTACTGCACAGCATCCAACATTAGCTCAGGCAAGTTTTACTCCCTATGTCCCCACAGGCCCACAGAAGGCCTTCAATTGGTTTGAGCTCAAATACTAAGAATATTAAATGTGAATGAGATAATATTATATTTAATAGTAGATAGGTAGATAGATGGATAGATATATAATAGGTGTGATGGAGAGAGAAAAGGGAAAGTTAACTTGAAGCGGAGATATAGAATATTAGCAGCATTACTGCTGGTTGGCGATAGCCCAGAAATATATTGTCTCTATATAAAGTTAAGATTTGTTAGCAGCATCCGGAGTAGATAACTAGAGTGCCGCATTGTTATGTTGACGATAGCCCACAAATATATCGATGCTATGCAATCCTTTTTTATGTCTTGGAATGTTAGTTACTAGCTTGAGTGTGTGACATTGCAATCCACATCACTGCAGATGTCTACTTTTCATATCCCTTGAGGCCTGATGTTGAGATCCTTAATGGTCTTAACCTTACTTTAAAGAGTGGAACTATCACAGCTCTGGTAGGCTCAAGTGGTGCAGGAAAAAGCACTGTTGTACAACTGTTGGCACGGTTTTATGAGGTTCAGTATATTCTGTATCATCAACACTCTGCTCTGTTATAAGTGTTTCCATTATATTAAGAATGGTTGCTTGCTGTTTATACGTGACAAGCCTAATTAGGATTTTTTGCAGCCAACAAGCGGACGCATAACTGTTGCTGGAGAAGATGTTAGGATGTTTGATAAAAGCGAATGGGCTCGAGTTGTCTCTATAGTGAATCAAGTATGTGCCCCTACAATCTAACATTTGGTTTTTATCTATTCTGTTGCATTTACTATTATTATCAGCTAAAAGATTCTTCTCCTGCTGGTTAGGTGTTTATATATCTGAGTTTCTGACACTTCACAATTCATGTTCTTTTCAATATTGTTTTTGTTGTCAACTTGTGGTTTTTAGCCCCCTGTTTCTCATCTTCTTCATCTTTTACTAGATACAACTATACAATTTCAGTTCTGTTTAATTTACAAATACGCAGTACTCCTTTGGGCTTAGATTTAGCATAATTTGCGTGTTACGACTTAGCTAAATTGTGTTGCTTAACAGTTGGAACAACCTTTAAATTTGATTTAATCTTTTTCAAATGTTTCAATATCAACAAATTATACTTCTAAAGGTGCATTTGATTTTCAAGGTTCAACCAACTTAATCTATTCTCTGTTATCTTATCTCGATGCCTTCCCCTCCCACCTTATTCAGAATATCTTCCATTTAGATTCTATCCCGTACAGGTATTCTTGCCTCTCCATCTCAACATACACTTCTTTGTTACCCCTATTTTCTTATATTATATCCTTTTAAGAGCCGGACCCACTGGTATAGTAGTGTTATATTTTGTTTTCTTTAACATAAAGGTATGATGTCATCGCTTGGACTTGGATCACAAACATTTTGAATATTATTATCTCTAGCTTCCAAAATCATTATCTTAGATTAGTAATTTATTTTTGGAAGCATTCGTAATTGGGGGCATTGTTCTCTAACCAACTTGCTTCTTCTCGTGTGTGTGTGTGTGTGTTGGGGAGGGGGAAGGGGTGATTAATGGTAGATGATGACTTTTATTGGAAGAAAGCTGTAATTTCTTAAGTTTTGTACTTGCAAGTGAGTTGTTTTCAATTAAATTCATTTTAAAAATAGTGACTATAGGAACATATTTAACGATTGATAGTATGTATAATAGCTACCCTTTCGGAGTGGCTTTACTGCTTTAGCAAGCATACTTAGCTTCTACTACGAGATTATATCCTGCTGTGAGTGAGCAATGCTGAATTGATGAGTAATCATATTTGCTTTGTGGGGTGTTCCTTTAATCCTATTACATCTCTCAGACTCAAACTCAAAATGGGTTGTCATCATTGTGTCTTTCTGGAAAATAAAATGAATAATTATGTGCAGGATCCAGTTCTCTTTTCCATGACTGTTGCAGAGAACATTGCATATGGTCTACCTGATGCTAACGTATCCAAAGATGATATAGTAAAAGCAGCAAAAGCTGCTAATGCTCATGAATTTATTATATCGCTTCCACAGGTGTGTATCCTCTATAGCCAATTTCAACTTCAAATGGTGCTTCTCTTTCTAATTCTTGTTTGGTTAAAGGGTTATGACACACTAGTAGGGGAGCGTGGAGGTCTACTAAGTGGGGGGCAACGGCAGGTATGACATGTATTTGTGGTTGAATTTCTGTGGAGAACATGCAAGATGTACAACTAATCCATAAACTTTCTCTGCAGAGAGTTGCTATTGCAAGGGCACTTCTGAAAAATGCTCCAATTTTGATTCTTGATGAGGTACTTGTTGGTTTTATGTTTCCATTGCCTGAGTTGTGATGAACTGCTGCTAATCTTGTACTTAGCCCTTTTAGCTGACAATAGATCTTGCTGAAAGAGAGCAATAGGCACATTTAGCTTCCAATCTTTATTCTTCTAAAAAGATGAGACCTTTCATCTCTCTTATACCCTCCCCTTACCCACAGGGCCATGAATCCAATTACATGTGTTCGACTCTATATATTTTCTCGCTTTTATGATCTGCTATCTTGATTTCTGAGCACCTTATTCTGTAACTAAAGTAGCCAGTATTTTTTGGGAGTCCTTAAAGGAAACCTGTGGACTCATTTAGCCAATCAAGTCTTCGTACTACATTATGTCTCTTGCTCATTACCAAGTCATTTGTTTTTTCTCAAATTGTGTCTTATTTGGGTTTTGGGACGAAGGATTTGATTATCTAATTGACTGTGTGTTATTTGGGTTCTTGCTTGTGTGTAAAAAATTACAAAAGATGAAATAATGTTGCCTTTTTTAGTCTGCCATATGATTAGAGGTATGATAATGCAAGCTTTTCAAGTTGAAGGTAAAGAATTTCTTGTGGTAGCTAATATTTAGTTATTATATCATGGACGTGGGGCAATGATGCATGGTTACGATGGAACAATATTTCATATATTATGAGTACATTTACTATGTTCATTTTTTGGAATAATATAATCAGCTTTTGTTACAGATGTTAAAAAAACGAACGTTCATAATTTTGAAACTGTGTTTACACATTCAGGATAGGATATAATTTTTAGGCTACACCATAATGTTGGTTAGTAGTTTTGGTTTTTGGAATAAAGACTATAAAATTATTAGTCGTTAGCCAATTTTTCTTCATATAGAAAAATTGCTTCGCTTGCTAATGATCCTAAATATTGAACTTTTAAAGTCATGCCTATTCTTGATCAATATCTTGTTTTTTAGCTTTCAATGGCATCAAGGCTGCCTTGGCAAATAGATTTGATCATGATAAAATTTTATGCAGGCCACAAGCGCCTTGGATACAATTAGTGAGCGTTTGGTCCAGGATGCTTTGAATCATCTTATGAAAGGAAGAACAACATTGGTGATAGCCCACCGGTTAAGCACAGTACAAAATGCCCATCAAATTGCTCTTTGTTCTGATGGAAGGATTGCAGAGCTTGGAACACACCATGAATTGTTGTCACAAAGTGGCCAATATGCATCATTAGTAGGATCCCAAAGGCTTGCGTTTGAGTGAGTTTTTGGTTGCTGGATATTGCCAGCAGTACTGTAAATGTCATCATAAAAATTACTACTATGGGGTAATGTTAATTCGAAGCAAAGCATCTTTCCCCTTTTATTGACCCCATTAAGGGTGATTTAGGTTGTTATTGATTTCTATTTTTCTCTATTTTTTTACACAGATATGCTTCTGTTTCAATAGGATACTACACTACACTACACTAAGAACCAGATAAAAACTAAGAAAGCTTTGAGAACTTTCCCTTGTATAGAAAGTACAACAATCACTAGTGACAATTGGCTGCTGATTCCAATTACCTTTTGACATGGTAAGCAACAGAAAGAATTATTCATTGCTTGCAACTTTCGTTATTTACTTGATTATCTTCTGTTCTTCATTGAATTTTGCATTAATTCACTATTTTGTTATATAATTTGTTATTTGGAATGGTGAGAACATTTCCTAGTAATGCTTTGTGTTGTTCTTAGTCAAACCTAGCAATATGATATGATAGCTTTAATAGCTACTCTTCATGGAATTAAGAATATGACTTTGAACTCAAATTCATTCTTTACTGACAAACAGAGCATGTATCCTTATAAGTCCCCCTCTTCATTGAAAAAAGAGTGTGGCTTTAACTCAATGTTAACCAATGACAAACAATGCATATAGCCTTAAAGCTGCTCTCCTTGGAAATGCAGAATCTGGGGTTGAACTTAAATTCGATTTGATTTGGCAAACAGTGCCTAGCAATTACATCTCTTTTGAGTATGTTTTTTGTTGATTCCCATTCCTGATCCCAAATATGCATGAGCCAAGCTCCCTGACACCCGCATGACATTGCCATTCTAGGTTCTTCTTAAATGTTTCCTTAGAAAAATCCTGGGACTGTCAATTTTCAGAAAATGAGGGAACAAGATCCACTCATCAAACTTGAGCACACAGTTTGATGGTGGAATTTGTTACTGTGTCTAGATCAAAATCATAGCTGAGTGGAACTTGGCCTTTGAACTCGGCTTTGTTGATTTTAATATGGTTGGCAGTCGCTCTTTATACAACAACAATAAAGCCTTAGTCCCAAATTAATGTGGGGTCGGCTAGACATAAATCAATATGAGGAGTCGCAAATGTCATCAACAGAAATTCTCCTCCTCCAATCTTCCCATGTTCTTCAAGCCCCAACACCCTCATATCTCCACTAACAACCCTTATTCAAGTTTGCTTTGGTCTTCCTCTACCTCTCCTCCTTCCCTCTTCCTCCTATTGCCACCCTTCCAACCTTCTTACCGGAGCGTTACTCGGTCTCCGTCTTATATGACCAAACCATCTTAGCTGATTTTCCCTCATTTTATCTTCTATAAAAGCAACCCCCAACTTCTTCCTAATTACCTCATGTTGCCACCTCTCCCGCCTTATGTGTTGCAAAAAAATCTTTACTGACAGATGGCAGTCATTCTGTGTCTTCATCCTAATATATTTGCACCTGTTATCAAGCTAGTTGTGTCTTGGAAACAGTAACCATGATTACAGAAAAGGATTTGGAGCACTGCATTTCTGGTTGCTGGTCATGCTATTGATGAAGCCATGAAGGAGATGACCTCTGATTGTCTGTGAACGTTCGGTGTCTATTTCCTTGTACATTTTATAATGTTCTAGAAGTTGCTACTAAGTTTAGTGCTGTTGGTAGCCTAATATTTTAACGACCTCATACTTTGTAAACAACTGAAACAGAATTCTGTTTCTTTTATCAGATTAATTATTTCATACATTGAGCTTTATGAAACCTTTCAAGCATGAACTTGATGGAGATCATTTACCATTCATCAATTTGATAGTCTGATAGAAGTCTGTAAATAACAATTATTATTGTATTGCCTATTAAGGTAATTCGTGAGACGAAACCTAGGTGGAGACACAATGGGCGTACTGGGCATTTACAAATGAGTTTCAAGTCGTGGTGAAGCTAGTTGAGCATGCTTATATATGCTGCTATTCTCAATAATGTACAGAAAATAGTTTTAAACAGAACATTTGATACAGGTAGTGTTGTTAGGAACCTTACTTTCATATTCAGAATATGTACTAAGGATATTAATCATTCCACTTAGTAAAATACTCTATGCTATACATTTAAAAGGCGCATTAAAAATAGTTTGAATAGCAGGTTGTCAGCTATATCTATTCATGTATTAATATTTGACATAGAGATTGTGGCATTCAATATGGCAAGACATTCAGTGGGAAGGCTAAGGAAGAAATTCATGAAAAAATCATCAATTGGATCCACCATTGCCACCCCTACCAACCTGCACTTGCCATTTTCCTGAAGCCTCTCCCCTCGCCCGTTTCGCAACTTTCCCTGTGATACTTCAGAGGTTAAATTCGTTGAAACTAGCAATGATGGTGCTTTGTATATCGTCCCTATCGAAAACCAGAATTCAGCCCTGAATTCAAGTTCAACCTACAAAACCAAAATAAAGTAAGTATTAAGCTTCTAATTGTTCCCTTCTCAATGATAAGAGAATTCCATATAATTTTGTTAAGCTTGTGGTTAAACTTTCAACATACATATCTTTTTAAGAAAAATTCAGAACATATTTTTGCTGCTAAATTTATCCTATTGCCATATTGCGAAGTGAATGATTATCAAATATGATATAATATGATGAAAAAGCAACTGTATAGTTGTGTACCACTAACCTTTCCTGAGTCTTTATCAATGGTACCCTTGAAGATTTCAGGCACAATATCAATCCTCAGAAATGGTGGCAGAGGCAACCCCAAAAACTTTGTAGTTTCACTTGTTAAAGGTGGTATATAAAGCTTAGCAACATTAAATTGTACCAAAATGTTGCCATTTGAATCATCTTTGCCACTCCCAGTTCCGAACCCGCCTTCGGCATCATACTCAAAATCAGGGTATCTTGATATACCAAGCTTACAACCTCCTAAAGTCTTGAATTCAACATTAAAGTTAGTACTTGATGATGGAGCTGTAATGTCATGGGTTTTTTGGATGAATGAAGATGATGATGGTATGGCTTGTATACAAGTTTTATGTAATTTTGGTTGTGACAAAGTATATGAGATTAACAAAGAATTTGGTGTTGTTTTAGCATGAATTGGTGTGCATGGATATTGAGGTTTTAGGGAGAAATTCGTATGTGAACTTATTGTGAAGGAGATGGTCATTTTTTGGTGTTTTGTTTGAGTTCCTCCTTTTCCCCTTGTTAATCAATAATCAATGTGGGTGGTTTAGAAAACATGCATCAAAAGGAATCCTTCCTTATCTTTTAAAAAAGATTATTTATCTTTTTGGGCCAAGATCTTAATTTTGTTACCAAATATTATGGGCTAATATTTTAAGTTATAAGAAAAGGCTTTTATGTTATTTTGATAAAATGATTGGCCCAATGAGATTTGGTCCTATAATGTTGGGCAAAAACATAGAATAACAATCTCTTGAATTAAATTGTAATGGAAAAATTGCTTTTAAAGGTATGAATTATTAACAATTCTTTTCCATTCTTTTTTATAGGTACCAACTATTAACTATTTCTGATAAGTATTAAACTATTAACTATATGAGATGTTCTATTATATAGGTATATTGTGACTGACTACCTTTTCAGCACGTCAATTATTTGCATTTTGTTCCTCTCTTGATTATTTTCTCTCTTCATATCATATATTCTGACTTTATGAAATTAATCGAATTACAAATCTATCATTCAAACTATATTCTAATTTATTATACACTCCCTCATCAATGATTTTTCTCTCTACTCCTACCTTTAAATTATAATAAGAAGTCTTCAACTCCCCTCAAAAAATTAAAGTTAAAACTCACAAGTCTCATATAGAAAATAAGAATGAGATAGTAACAGTTCCTTAATGTACATATGATGCCTAAAGATTAGTTATTGTAATTTGTCTTTGTAATAATTCAAATTTAAGCATTAGGTTCTTGAATGATTCAATTATCTATACGCATGTAAAATATTGTGATTATTAGAGTAACGATGAACTTTCGTTACTACCAAAGCCGAACCGAAGTTTGTTGCAAAGGGGTGCTCCCTAATCCTTTGTTTTAATTACTCTCCCTTTGGTTAGTTGTTGCATTTTCCCCAGCAGTGTATTATTGTTATTTTGTGGTAGGTGTGATTATGTGGATGATGGCGGTTGTCTTGGGTTATATAGATGGTTAGGGGAATCGGGGATTGGGTGGCTGCTGGTTGTTTAACGATGGAAGGGGTAACAACTGGTTAGTGAAATGTTAGTTGGGGAGGAAAATAAAAAGAGGATTAATAAGATGTGCATTCATAATTAATTAAAAAATCTAATTGTCAATACAGTTATGCCACGTATATCATTTAACCTGCTTAACATGCTGCTTCAGCTAATGAACATGTGGATGAAAAAATCCCCTATAGTTGGTAACTATTAGGAATAATTAATGATTGGTACCTATTAAAATTAAACCCGTTAATAGTTCATACCTTTATAAGCAATTTTTCCTGTTATAATTTCTTGTATGTTTCCTTGCATAGTTATATGATCTACTCTGTCTAGTGACCAATTTCGGAATGTGTGTAAACGAGTTTGATTGGGTATAGATGTGGTGTATATGGAGGAAGCCTTGCACTTGTACATCAATTTAATCTATTGCTTCCATGCTCTTTACAAAATCATAGATGCTAATGCTATCATTTAATCCATGCACATATCATGTATTCATGTCGTTTTTTATAAAGTAAAATAATTATAAGAGATCAATATTGAGCTTTTTTTTTTTTTTTTTTNACCTCCTAAAGTCTTGAATTCAACATTAAAGTTAGTACTTGATGATGGAGCTGTAATGTCATGGGTTTTTTGGATGAATGAAGATGATGATGGTATGGCTTGTATACAAGTTTTATGTAATTTTGGTTGTGACAAAGTATATGAGATTAACAAAGAATTTGGTGTTGTTTTAGCATGAATTGGTGTGCATGGATATTGAGGTTTTAGGGAGAAATTCGTATGTGAACTTATTGTGAAGGAGATGGTCATTTTTTGGTGTTTTGTTTGAGTTCCTCCTTTTCCCCTTGTTAATCAATAATCAATGTGGGTGGTTTAGAAAACATGCATCAAAAGGAATCCTTCCTTATCTTTTAAAAAAGATTATTTATCTTTTTGGGCCAAGATCTTAATTTTGTTACCAAATATTATGGGCTAATATTTTAAGTTATAAGAAAAGGCTTTTATGTTATTTTGATAAAATGATTGGCCCAATGAGATTTGGTCCTATAATGTTGGGCAAAAACATAGAATAACAATCTCTTGAATTAAATTGTAATGGAAAAATTGCTTTTAAAGGTATGAATTATTAACAATTCTTTTCCATTCTTTTTTATAGGTACCAACTATTAACTATTTCTGATAAGTATTAAACTATTAACTATATGAGATGTTCTATTATATAGGTATATTGTGACTGACTACCTTTTCAGCACGTCAATTATTTGCATTTTGTTCCTCTCTTGATTATTTTCTCTCTTCATATCATATATTCTGACTTTATGAAATTAATCGAATTACAAATCTATCATTCAAACTATATTCTAATTTATTATACACTCCCTCATCAATGATTTTTCTCTCTACTCCTACCTTTAAATTATAATAAGAAGTCTTCAACTCCCCTCAAAAAATTAAAGTTAAAACTCACAAGTCTCATATAGAAAATAAGAATGAGATAGTAACAGTTCCTTAATGTACATATGATGCCTAAAGATTAGTTATTGTAATTTGTCTTTGTAATAATTCAAATTTAAGCATTAGGTTCTTGAATGATTCAATTATCTATACGCATGTAAAATATTGTGATTATTAGAGTAACGATGAACTTTCGTTACTACCAAAGCCGAACCGAAGTTTGTTGCAAAGGGGTGCTCCCTAATCCTTTGTTTTAATTACTCTCCCTTTGGTTAGTTGTTGCATTTTCCCCAGCAGTGTATTATTGTTATTTTGTGGTAGGTGTGATTATGTGGATGATGGCGGTTGTCTTGGGTTATATAGATGGTTAGGGGAATCGGGGATTGGGTGGCTGCTGGTTGTTTAACGATGGAAGGGGTAACAACTGGTTAGTGAAATGTTAGTTGGGGAGGAAAATAAAAAGAGGATTAATAAGATGTGCATTCATAATTAATTAAAAAATCTAATTGTCAATACAGTTATGCCACGTATATCATTTAACCTGCTTAACATGCTGCTTCAGCTAATGAACATGTGGATGAAAAAATCCCCTATAGTTGGTAACTATTAGGAATAATTAATGATTGGTACCTATTAAAATTAAACCCGTTAATAGTTCATACCTTTATAAGCAATTTTTCCTGTTATAATTTCTTGTATGTTTCCTTGCATAGTTATATGATCTACTCTGTCTAGTGACCAATTTCGGAATGTGTGTAAACGAGTTTGATTGGGTATAGATGTGGTGTATATGGAGGAAGCCTTGCACTTGTACATCAATTTAATCTATTGCTTCCATGCTCTTTACAAAATCATAGATGCTAATGCTATCATTTAATCCATGCACATATCATGTATTCATGTCGTTTTTTATAAAGTAAAATAATTATAAGAGATCAATATTGAGCTTTTTTTTTTTTTTTTTTGAGAGAGAGAGTGAGCTCTCTTGTTAGTCAGCAAATCTGTAAGAAATGCATATTAATTACTAACTTTAGTAGGTTGTTAAACGAGAAATATTTTTATGTGTTATAGTGTCATTACTCATTAGCCCATGGTAGCTAATAATTGTTAGCACATTAACACATGGACCATCAAAGTCAGTTTCTAATAAAATAGACTTATTAACCACTTTCTACTGTATTAAACAAATGATTAATCTTAAACATTGCAATCAAACGGTTAGCAATAGTAATTCATTATTGTTAGGCTAACCTAAGCAATTATAAAATTAAAATAATTATTACACTGTCTTCTCAAAGCCTTACATGTGGGCCAACAGAAAACACTAACATTATGCAAAGTGACAGAGATGTTTGTAAAGGAACTAGGCCCTCCATTCAACTCCAATATATATTCAGATTCTACAAATAGTATTGATATCCTCCAATTAAATAGGACATGGTGACTTACCAAATTTATAGTTGTAAAGAATATGCAAAAAGGAATTAAATTTGCTAAGTTATTGCTTATAGTTGGTATGTTGGCCTACATAGATGATCACCTCCACACATGGTATTGCCATTAGCTGTGGATATATTATTACCACCTCATAGTGACATATAATTCGTATCATGCGTATCAGCTATCTTAATTTGTTTAAGTTTAATGTTCAGAAGAGTACTGAAGGTTGGGGATTGAATTACATTGATAGACAATGTTAATTAATATAGAGAATTCATTTATTCGCACATTGATTGATATGGGTGTATTACCATATTGAGTAGTAAAGGAGGTTAAGGAATATAAAATCATATGTAGAAATTTTCATGGCATCGACAATGTTGATGAAATTAGCTTGAGTTAATGAGATACTCTATTTGATTCTTGATGGAATCTTTTTGCTACAATTTCGTTATTACTTTGATCACATTAACCAGGTTTAGGTTATAGCAATATTGTGAAAGACCGTTAAAATGAATAATAGTTGAATGTATAATTTTTGGCATGCACGAACACTCCAGTGTGTAATAGACACTTAACAAAAGTTCGATAAGTATGAAAGGCAACATATCAATGATTTAGTTGTAATATTGATCTAGTGCATTGAAGCATGGCCCCTACCCAAGCTAGCACAACAGATTGTTTAATTACAAGTCACGTAAATGTTGATGGAAGCATTTATACCAGCCTGGGTCCAGACCATTGTGATTTTGTCTGCCATTTCTGATAATAAAGTGTCAAATTCCCCCTTCAAAGTTACATGAATCTTTAATTAAATCACTACAAATTAGAAAAAAGTCAACAAATGTGTAATAATTTTGGAAGATTCCCACGTTCTTATGTGTCTAATAATATTTTTTTGGTTATCATACTTTAATTATTTTACTAATATAAGTCAATTTTGCATGATCTTAATGATCTGTTTTGTGTTAACTTTTGATGTAGAGATGAATGTTTTCTCATGCATGCAAAGTAGTTTGTCTTTGATATTGAGAACAAACATTCTATATATATCAGTAAAAATTATGATCAAATGTTCGAGAAAATCAGTACCTCCAAAAACCTTGCTTTACACATTTTGAAGAACAATCTGCTTTGCTTTTTGCTGCAGATTGCTTTACACATTTTGAAGAACTATCTGCTTTGCCTTTTGCTGCAGATTCATTGCAATCTAATCGCTAACATCACCTTTCTAATTTAGGATTATCATCATCGACTTCGAGTTCTATACATATCAATCTTGTAAGAGACCCGAAGCATTCACACACAGACACGCTTGCAAGTTGCACAACATTATGCTGTGATCTTGTTGATAGTTGGTGTATAACTTGTTTTGATACATTTTGGTTGGCCAAGAGTATCAGCATACAAGAGAGGACCTTAGCGATGAAGCGGTAGGTAGGTGGGTGCATGATGCCCATCGGATGACTGATTCAGTCACAACTATATCAAGCTGATCAAACTCGCCAAGTCCTATCGTCCTATTTCTCTTGCTGTGGATACCCAAAATATTAAAGCCTGTTTTTCCACTCCTATTAGAGTCTGCTGATGTCTGTTTCAGATCGCAATCATCAGTACTTGAGTGAATGAAATAATCTGTTGATTCAAACCGATTCTCCAAGTCTTCCCGTCCTAAAATATCAAGAGGCATTGGATTTAGTGTGTATGAATTTACCTAATTTGGCATGTTACAGTAGTAACACTAATGTAACCTAGAAGCTAGGAATCATCATTGATAGCAAGCAATGAACAGAAAAACACAATTTACCTGCATGGATTTCATCAACACTTTTCATGTTGCTAGAAAAACTCCTGGTTTGATTTTCATGCTCAGATACTGAACTAGGGCTGAAAAATGTGAAGCTAGGCATTGAAGGAATGGGCGAAACAAGCTTAATTGCAGAGAAGTCACCACTGCTACGGAAAGAAAATCCGCTAGATATAAGGGTAGGTGTGGATGGCTCCACGTGAAATGTTGAGAAAGATGATCTGCATGTAAATGTTGGTGATTGAGGTTCACTGTTTACTGCAGATCCAGTGCCAAAGCTTATATCCTGATCTCTTGTCATAAAAGAAGCTGAAAATGAGTTGTCTCGTGGTTTTAAATGTTCAGAGCAGGAAGCATCATGTTCAGGTGAGTCTTCAGTAGCTAATAACACCTCTTCCATCCATGAGTCAGCTGTATAAAACCAAGACAAGACCGTTGGTGATGTTACAAAATACTAGGCAAGCGATATGAAAAATTAGATACAATTTAATCAAGGTCTCAAAGGATACCATGGGTAAGAATAATAATTTACGTAGTAAATAAAAAATGAGGTACTGGTGATTCAAACAAGGAAACTTATGCCATTTATCCTAGGCATCTTAAATCATAAATTGAGATTATTATTTGTTACCAATAAATCACTATAATAACAACAAATAAGTCATAAAGTGATTCGTTACCAATAAATGCAGTACATATCATACTTTCAAGTGAAGCCAAAGAATAGTCAAAACATAGTGGCATTCAACAAAGATGTGTACCATGTGATATCTGCTGTTACATATATATTGGTAATTGGCAATCGATAAGGGTCGTAGGAAAGTAAACTGGAGGCATAAACTGCCATATGAACTTAATAAGTTAATATAGGAGACAAAAACATACCTAAAACTTGCTCAGCTGTTAAGCGCTTCAAAGGATCAATGCAAAGCATTTTTTTTATCAGCTCCTTGGCAGATTCAGATACCCGGTCCCATGGTTCAGAAGGGAACCGCAGATCAGCTATTCGAACTGCATCAAATATCTTTGACTTGGTTTTCCCCCAAAATGGCGGCATAGCACTCAAAAGTATATAAAGAATCACGCCGGCACTCCATACATCAGCAGCTTGGGTGTAGCCTCCAGACAAAACTTCAGGAGCTATATAGAATGGACTCCCCACTGTCCCGTGCAAACTCTGCCCTGCTCCAGCAGTAACCAAAACGCTTAATACACTCGGTAAATCCAATGCTACTCAGACCCGGCTACTATTGTTGGGGTACAAGAATAAAGCTTAGGTGTTTGGCCATCTTATGAACATTTAGTATGTTTTTGATTTTGTATGTTGAATAGTGAGTATTCAACATGGCGACTAAAATGAAACGAAATAAATCTGAGTAAAATAGTTAATATCAGAAACTAGATTGAGCAGCAGATGAAAGAGTGTTCTACCTGACTTGATATATGTCGCAAGACCAAAATCGGCCAACTTAATTGGCGAAGAACAAGACTTGTTTGCCAAAAGAATATTTTCAGGCTTCAAATCTCTATGAACAACACCATTATCATGACAATACAAGACTACTTGCATTAGATGACGAAAGAGGACCTTAGCCTGAGACTCGGAGTACCTTCCTTGTTCCTCTAATCGGTGGAACAACTCCCCACCTGCACAGAGCTCCATCACCAAGTGGACATAATATTCTTCCTCATAAACCGCTTTCAGACCAACCACATTTGGATGACCCGATAATTTACTCATAATCTCGATTTCTAGCTTCACACTTTGAACATCATCTTGTGTTACCAGCCTATCTTTGGCAATCGACTTGCAAGCCAATACTTCACCAGTGAACTTATCAGCACAAGCCCGGATCACACCAAACTGCCCCCAACCTAACTGTTCCCCCAAAACATAACGGTCTTTTAAATCGGACGTCTCAATAGCATTCAAAATAGGTTCTTTCAAGGTTTCCACCTTGAAACAACGACATGGCCGAAGTACCGGTCCATCATTACCGCCTTTTTTACCAACCGCCATTCCAACACCCAAAAGACTAGAACCAAAAAGGGCAACAACACTAAAGTTGCTCAAGTTCAAGCTAAGAAATCAAAATTTCACGGAACTTCCTCACTATCTTCCTCAAAGAAAAGTTCATACACTAAATAGATATTCAAAGTGTTTGAAATTTCAAGCACCCTAGTACCAAAACAAAGCTCACAATCAAAATTCGAGTCGAATATACTCAAAAAGAACCAATCTTTAGCTTCTTATAGTTGCAAATTTTGACATTAAACTTATAATATATGATGATAAATAAGCAAACTCCAAACTTCAACAGATCCAACCACAACATGTAAAGCTCAAGCTACCCAATTAGTCAAGCCTGGAACAACTGGATCTGCATATAATAATTTAATGTCCCAAAAGTTTGAGGTTAGTATCCCAAATAAATTGTACACAAAAAAAATGAAGTAGTGCATTTTTTAAAGCAGAATATATTTATAATAAAGTGAAACTCAAGAAAGTTCTAATGAATGATCTAACAGATCAAACTTAAAAATACAGGTCAATAATTAGTCAAGCTCAAATAATCAAATAAGCAAACTTTAAACTAATTAATTCAGAAGTTTAACATTTAAACCAAATAATTAATCAATGAATCTAGAACAAATTAAATGGAACCCTAAGTAAAATTTGAATTTAAACCATTATTAATTAAACAAAAACAGTTAAACCCCAGAAACTGAAAACCGTTTATTAGAACAAAAAATGCAAAATTGAGCAAAAACCCACTAAAATTAAGCAATTTACAAAGTAACCCAACTCAAAATTCAGCACAAATTAACAAACTTTACACCACAAATTGAGTAAAGTTTGCATCTTCGAAAAAAAAACATCACAAATCATACAAGTAAAGAAGAGAGAGAAACCTGAAGGAGGAAGAGAGATGAAGATTCTAGAGAGAGAAAGTAGTAACGTTGAAGAAGAAGAAGAAAGGAGACGTTGGAGGAATTTGGGCTGTCCTTTTTCCTCTCTTTCTCTCTCTTCTTTCTAGTTTGTGTGAGAGTTTGGCTCAAATTGCTGTTTTTTTGCTGAGTTTTAAGTTTATTTGAGAGTGTTTTTTAGGTGACTTAATAAAGCATAAACTAAACTACTACTAGTTGGAAAATTGTTTTGCTAGTTGTCTTTTTTATTTGCTTAATTTTCTCCTTTTGTCTTCTCTCATCTTTCTATCTTCATTGGTTCTTTTTTTTTCAATATTTTTTGGATGGTAGGTAATTTCTTATAACGCTAACTTAAAGTTTTGAAATACGTAGTATTGATGTGTTTTATATGGTGAAAGTGATATTGAAGTGAGACAGTTATGTACAATGGAAATAGTGGAATCAGACGAATTAATAATAAGATTGTGTTATTCGTTTTACTGTCTAGTGTCATAGTTGTTGAATGAAAGTATAAAACGTCCATGACTAAACTAATGAACGAGACTTGAAGGCTAATCTATCATGCAAAAGGGGATTGAAAGTTGATAGGCTAGATAAGCATGGTATAGAGTATTTAACAAATTAGTATGAACCCAATTAGACCAACAAATACTATAACAAGATATAAAATCAAATTGAACATTATCTAAACATAAATATACTTTATAACTAATATAATTAAGTCAACAGTATATGATCAGAATTATGAAAAAGGGTGAATTGATAAATGGTTGTAATAACTTATATCCGACTTTGACTTTTGCAAGTATCTCCTTTTTCTATGGCTCTTGTTCAATAATTCCACCTGAGATACAATTTGTACCTAGATGTTGAATTAAGGTACAAGTCTTATGTCATATGACAAATAATTGACATTGAGAAGCTAATCAGCAATGATAAATAAGACTATATTTATCATTATAAGCTAGATCATATGGTGGAAACATTTAACAAAATGGTTTAAATCTAACTTGATCGACTACATACTTCTTGGTTATATTGAATTATGCAATAAATTTACAAGTACTTTAAGTGATAATTTGCCATAAATTCATGATCTTTCAAACGTTGATCAATGACTTTAATATAATCCATTAGGCATAGTATTTAGCCTTATAGCGTCAAAAATCAAAAGTTAAATTGATGTAATGTCGGAAATGATAAGTAAAATTAATGGTTGAATTTTCATCAAACATACCTTCAAGTTAAACATGTTTATGTGAAAATGGGAGTAAGCATATTCTTCCATTAGGGTAAGAATTCAAAATAGTACCACATTGCCCCCTCTAGGCCTCTAGATATTGATTCGATGATTTCTTTGAACCACTACAAATAATCTCATCCTACCAAACAAGAAAAATGAAAAATGTTACTTGTAATAAAGAAGTATTATTCATGAGTATTAAAAATATAATTAGTTGCAAGCTAAGTAAATGTTTACGGATATTATATTTTTAGATTAATTATTATTTTATATGAACTTAGGATATTTTTTCATTTATGGCTCAAAATAAATACAACAAAATAATTTTTATAACGAAAAACAACACTTCTCCCCCTTTCTTCTATTTTAGTTGTTGACTTTTGTTTTGCTTGTGTTTTGCTCAAAAGTCAACATTAGTCAAAGTTCCCTAAATTGCATTGTTATTAATTTCACAGGTTCATAATTATATTTAACCTAATTTTACAAGTTAAAATTTTAATGAGTCCAAATTTAGAAAATGTATACTTAGGGCCAAAAATAAATAAACAAAAATTAAATAGATATATTTTGACTTGCACATATGCCAATGCACTTGTTTAATCTAAAAATCTCATATGACTGTATTATTTTTATATATTAAAAGTAATTTAAAAAATTTCATAGCATAAGATTTCAAACGTATCATATATTTAGAAACGAAATGAGTATTTTATTAGAAGATCACTCAAAGTTCGGATTATTTTAGTACATATAAATCTTTCATTCTTTATATCCTAACATAGAAACTCAAAATACCGCTGCAATTCACCATAAAATCAAATTAACATCATTATTGCAAGTATACACTATGATGGAGTAATTACTCCAGAAATTACTTGCTTCAATTCAATTGTAATTTCCAACTAAACATCTTCATCGTCATTTCTATTGTAATTTGCCAAAGGTTAGTTACTTTCTTCTTCAATTTCAATACAAAATTACTGACTTTTATGCTAAATTTTTTGTAATCTCCTTCTTCATCGACTGTTTTTCCACTCATATGCTTGTGTTTGATTATTCAATTTCATTATTTATTTGTATGATTGTGTTGTTTTGAGCATTACATTTGTGTGCTAGGGTTTCTAGTTTTTGAAATTATCATACGGTCTTTGTAATTGAAAGATATAGTACTATAGTATATGCTTGAAGAATTCATATATCATTACTTTGTTTATTCTGAAATTCGTTATCATTGATTGAATATTTCAGGAAATGATTTTGTATACTTTTCCTAAGATGCTTTGTAATGAGCATTGGAATTGATGTCTTTGTGATAATATAGTTTTCGTATGAACATTGAGAAGAAGTGAAACGAAATGTTTAGGAATGCTCCGTATGTTTGTTTCTTGCCGTACCAATGATTAGAGGACTAATTCGTTAAGCTTATGATTGAGGTCTGGGAATAGGCTTTATACTCTATCACTAGTACATATTTGGCTGTATGTAGTTGTTGAATTCAGAGGAAATTACAATTTAGACTAGTATAACAAGAATCTCAAGAGATATTATATTTGGAAGTGAGCTCTAGTGGTTAGCCTATTGATAGTGTTAAGTAGTCAAACTCAAGCACTTGTAATTGAGCTCGAGCTAAGAAAGGTTAGGGTTCAATCAGTTTGATTGATTATATCCGTAGTCCATTGAGACTTGAAAGGCCGTAAATGTGTAGAGGCAGTAGGGCAGTGGTAAGGGCTTTGGGACAATAAGTTTTCCCTTTGCTTAGTTTGATATCTACAAGTACAATATCCGTTCTTTCATAATCCCTAATTAACACCACTGCATATCTCTCCAATTTTTGAGGGATGGTGTTTATTAATGAGGAAGGCTCTTTTCTTCCTTCCGTCTTACCCCTTTTCCAAATAAGGGGGCTTGTTCTCCTTCTTTTCTCTTCCCTCTCTGTCTCTACAATTTCTCCCATCCGAACAATGCAATTATCTTTAGTACTAGTACTGTTATTCAGTTTGATTTGGAGGAAACCTACTTAGCTTTCCTCATTGGCTATCTTTATCTTAGATTCTGCTATTCTATTAGAAGTGCCTTGAAGCATCCTAACCATCCAAGAAACCATTTCAGTGCTGTCTTCTGGTAAAAATGTAACGTAGAGCTTGTGAATTGTGATGGCCAGCCAATGAAGCCTGGCACTGGTTGAGCTCTTTTTTTTTTTTTTTTTTTTCCTTCAAAAGTTTCACTCATTGAGTAGGACTGAAGTTGACTACGTTGCATTTCATTAAATGTTTGGGTAGGTTTCGCGTTGTATTTAGCTTCTTTGTTCTCTTGCCTGTCATGATGTTTTCCTGATTCCTGAACATTCAAAACACGTTTTTAATGCATATTTTGCATCACGTGGTTATCACTAATTTCCGTTGTTCCTCTAATTGCATGAGGAAGTGTTCTTGTGCTTGTAATCTTTGCTTCATGCCGTATGTGATTTGGATGATCATGCAGGAAACATATTCCCATTAACTTTATGGCTGGTGCTGTGAGTTTGAGTCCTATTGGAATTCTTGATTATGGGTTAAGTCCTAGTAAAAAGATATCATATGGAAGATTTGACTCCCTTGCTTCAACATCATCACTCCGGATTCGCACTATCCGAGCTGCACAAGATAACTCAGGACCGCGAAGATTAGTAGACATTATTCGCACTGTGCCAGATATATCAAGAAATTATTTCAAGAGTCCATCTCGAAGGGCGCTATTTGGGGGCATTGCCTTATTAGGCGGGTTTTATGTGGCACAAACAATTTCTCTGTCTTTTGGAGCTCTGGGAGTCAATGATGTTATTGCTGCTGTATTGTGTGTGCTCCTCACTGAATATGCTACCAAATTCTATTATAGTCGACCAAAGTTAACATTTCCCATTGCTCTTCTCAATAATTTCAAGATGGGATTCACATATGGTCTATTCATTGATGCTTTCAAACTCGCCAGTTGATTTGAAAGTTGAGACATAAATACATAACAATGATGATGTTCTGCAGTACATATTCACAAATCACTAGTTACCGTTATAGATGCAATGCCAAGATTCTGTAACATGCAATTTTGTCGGTATAATTTTTGTAGCCATACCCGAGGCTTATCTTAGTTGAAAAATCCATGGCTTTTGTATTATGCTTGGCTAGTTGCTTGTTATGGATTGTGCTGTCATATTTTTGACTATTTATAACATTCCCATTTCTCTGTGGATAAATTCCCATCCCTTTGAAGCTGCTGAACCATTGCAGGAACTGTAATATGTAGTTCCTTTTCAATTAGGAGCTACGCAATGCAAGCTCTGTTATGTACAAGCAAACTTGAAGCAGTGCCGAAAGCTTCAGAGTTTGTTGTTTTGGGAGCCAAAAATATTCATTCATATTATCTATATAAGTTTGCTCCATATGTCACCAACTATGGAAGAACATGTCATTGTCCACTTTCCAGGCAAAGTTTATAACTTAAAACTACTGATGGGTAAGAAGTTGAGAGTAACTTTGTTGACTGACAGTTGAAACAGAAAGCCGCAAGGTAATGCTTTGCCTTCATCCAAAGATTTGTGTAATGTGTACATATATACAATGTAAAGTGTATATTTCTTGTCATAAAGAGTACATCATACACACTTTTGAGCTACATATAAATGGTCAAAAAAAAACATAACCTACAAAATTCAATGCTGTCTCCAGCAGAGAAGGTGTTATAAATTGAGTAGCTCATAAACACAAAACAATGATAAGAAAAAAAGAACTATAGAACTTGGTGATTGGTCATGGAAGTTTTAAAGGGTATATTGCAGATCCTGGTGCCTTCCAAATGTTTGAGTTTGGTTCAACATATATGTTAAAGGGCTGTGTTCTCTATTCTACAAAAAAGAAAAAATAATCATATAGCGGTGTCACACTGAGCAAATTCTTGTTTCGTAAGCTTGCAGCTTCATATCACATGCAGCCTGGTCTTGGAGAGTGTTGACATGCTGTAAACACAAAAAAAGAAATGACTTACTAGTTAGTATGACTACAACTCTACCAGGTCACCTGATGCATCAATTGGCACTTGGCAGTCAGTCCTGTACACCTCTCTTTAGAGAAGGGATATAAACCCTTTCAGTGTTGCATATACTTAATGTAAAGAAATTGCATTTTATTAACATTCCTTGGAGACCAAGTCTCCAATGACATGACCACATGAGCATTTGCTCCAAGCCTCCAATTTTCAAAGTATGATATGAAAAAAAGACATTCTACTGATGCAAGATTCAAGTGTACTAAATCGTCAAACACTCAGTCAAGGGATGGAAGTAAACTTTCCCGCACATAACATGGCCACACAAACCGAGAGAGACAATCATTCAAGCTCCCACTAATGCCGAATAATCATCTATCCCATGACCCCAACCAAAAAAGAAAACACAACCATACAGACACAGAAAGGGCAAGAAGGAAAGAGAGCTTACAAACTACAAAGAATATTTCCACTGAAGAATTTTTCGCATTCTTGCCAATAACCATAAGCTGAGATCAGTACATCTCCCAACCAAACTGTTACCAACCATGAACATGGAAGTCCTGCAAAATAGTAAACCGCACAAAGCAAATCAGTGAAACAAGAAATTCAAGCTAACTACTATAACTAGTGAGTGGGAAAGTTGATGTGTTGTCAGTAACTCATCCATCAAGCAATATAGCATATCCATATACTCATAGCAGTTATCAATTTGCATATTCATACGGCCACTCAGTCCTTAGACCCTTTACTTTATTACATACACAGCATAAGGTGGCCGTCAGATTAAACCACTCATCTGAATATGATATCATGGTATAGACGGCAACCAAATAAACCCTNGCATTTCATTAAATGTTTGGGTAGGTTTCGCGTTGTATTTAGCTTCTTTGTTCTCTTGCCTGTCATGATGTTTTCCTGATTCCTGAACATTCAAAACACGTTTTTAATGCATATTTTGCATCACGTGGTTATCACTAATTTCCGTTGTTCCTCTAATTGCATGAGGAAGTGTTCTTGTGCTTGTAATCTTTGCTTCATGCCGTATGTGATTTGGATGATCATGCAGGAAACATATTCCCATTAACTTTATGGCTGGTGCTGTGAGTTTGAGTCCTATTGGAATTCTTGATTATGGGTTAAGTCCTAGTAAAAAGATATCATATGGAAGATTTGACTCCCTTGCTTCAACATCATCACTCCGGATTCGCACTATCCGAGCTGCACAAGATAACTCAGGACCGCGAAGATTAGTAGACATTATTCGCACTGTGCCAGATATATCAAGAAATTATTTCAAGAGTCCATCTCGAAGGGCGCTATTTGGGGGCATTGCCTTATTAGGCGGGTTTTATGTGGCACAAACAATTTCTCTGTCTTTTGGAGCTCTGGGAGTCAATGATGTTATTGCTGCTGTATTGTGTGTGCTCCTCACTGAATATGCTACCAAATTCTATTATAGTCGACCAAAGTTAACATTTCCCATTGCTCTTCTCAATAATTTCAAGATGGGATTCACATATGGTCTATTCATTGATGCTTTCAAACTCGCCAGTTGATTTGAAAGTTGAGACATAAATACATAACAATGATGATGTTCTGCAGTACATATTCACAAATCACTAGTTACCGTTATAGATGCAATGCCAAGATTCTGTAACATGCAATTTTGTCGGTATAATTTTTGTAGCCATACCCGAGGCTTATCTTAGTTGAAAAATCCATGGCTTTTGTATTATGCTTGGCTAGTTGCTTGTTATGGATTGTGCTGTCATATTTTTGACTATTTATAACATTCCCATTTCTCTGTGGATAAATTCCCATCCCTTTGAAGCTGCTGAACCATTGCAGGAACTGTAATATGTAGTTCCTTTTCAATTAGGAGCTACGCAATGCAAGCTCTGTTATGTACAAGCAAACTTGAAGCAGTGCCGAAAGCTTCAGAGTTTGTTGTTTTGGGAGCCAAAAATATTCATTCATATTATCTATATAAGTTTGCTCCATATGTCACCAACTATGGAAGAACATGTCATTGTCCACTTTCCAGGCAAAGTTTATAACTTAAAACTACTGATGGGTAAGAAGTTGAGAGTAACTTTGTTGACTGACAGTTGAAACAGAAAGCCGCAAGGTAATGCTTTGCCTTCATCCAAAGATTTGTGTAATGTGTACATATATACAATGTAAAGTGTATATTTCTTGTCATAAAGAGTACATCATACACACTTTTGAGCTACATATAAATGGTCAAAAAAAAACATAACCTACAAAATTCAATGCTGTCTCCAGCAGAGAAGGTGTTATAAATTGAGTAGCTCATAAACACAAAACAATGATAAGAAAAAAAGAACTATAGAACTTGGTGATTGGTCATGGAAGTTTTAAAGGGTATATTGCAGATCCTGGTGCCTTCCAAATGTTTGAGTTTGGTTCAACATATATGTTAAAGGGCTGTGTTCTCTATTCTACAAAAAAGAAAAAATAATCATATAGCGGTGTCACACTGAGCAAATTCTTGTTTCGTAAGCTTGCAGCTTCATATCACATGCAGCCTGGTCTTGGAGAGTGTTGACATGCTGTAAACACAAAAAAAGAAATGACTTACTAGTTAGTATGACTACAACTCTACCAGGTCACCTGATGCATCAATTGGCACTTGGCAGTCAGTCCTGTACACCTCTCTTTAGAGAAGGGATATAAACCCTTTCAGTGTTGCATATACTTAATGTAAAGAAATTGCATTTTATTAACATTCCTTGGAGACCAAGTCTCCAATGACATGACCACATGAGCATTTGCTCCAAGCCTCCAATTTTCAAAGTATGATATGAAAAAAAGACATTCTACTGATGCAAGATTCAAGTGTACTAAATCGTCAAACACTCAGTCAAGGGATGGAAGTAAACTTTCCCGCACATAACATGGCCACACAAACCGAGAGAGACAATCATTCAAGCTCCCACTAATGCCGAATAATCATCTATCCCATGACCCCAACCAAAAAAGAAAACACAACCATACAGACACAGAAAGGGCAAGAAGGAAAGAGAGCTTACAAACTACAAAGAATATTTCCACTGAAGAATTTTTCGCATTCTTGCCAATAACCATAAGCTGAGATCAGTACATCTCCCAACCAAACTGTTACCAACCATGAACATGGAAGTCCTGCAAAATAGTAAACCGCACAAAGCAAATCAGTGAAACAAGAAATTCAAGCTAACTACTATAACTAGTGAGTGGGAAAGTTGATGTGTTGTCAGTAACTCATCCATCAAGCAATATAGCATATCCATATACTCATAGCAGTTATCAATTTGCATATTCATACGGCCACTCAGTCCTTAGACCCTTTACTTTATTACATACACAGCATAAGGTGGCCGTCAGATTAAACCACTCATCTGAATATGATATCATGGTATAGACGGCAACCAAATAAACCCTGAAGCTTCATTTTTATTGATCAACTGGATGATAAATGTAAAAGAAGCAACACAAGACCAGCTTATGAAGAGTGGAGACTGGAGAAGAGCATGAAAAACCTACTAATCACACAAATGCTCAAACATAGTCAGTAGAACAAATGCAAAAGGCTTCAATATTTCATATTTACAAGTTGAAATGGAGTTAGATTAGTACCAGTCCAAATCCAAATTAATTGGATTCTCCCATAATCACGTAGAAATACTCATAAATGAGTCATAATTGGGTTGAAGTCCTTCATCCATCATCTGTTTGGTTAATATATTTAACCACCTAGATATATCTGCTATATCAGGATGCTTCTGATCTCCAACAACAAACACATGAACAAGATTCTTCAGTTCAATCCAGCTATACCCAGGCTCCTTGCCTATCCCTCTAAGCCTCATCAATCTCATGACGCGACTCACATCATCTGATCTTCCTAGTGCAGTATAAATTCTTGACAGCAAGACATAGGCTGAAGATTCTTGTGACCCCAGCAACATTAGCTTTTCCCCTGCATAGGCTCCAAGATCATAATGACGGTGATTTAGACAAGCACTTAACAAGATTCGCCACAAACACATTCCATGATCCAAAGTTGCTGATTCAATAAATTCCTTTGCTTCAGTTAGCCTTCCAGCACGACTATAAGCATCAACCATGCAAGCATAATGCTCTAATCCAGGTACTAGACCATATTCACTTGAAATTATGTTAAAGTAATTCCAGGCCCTGTCAACCAGCCCTATATGGCTACAAGCAGACAATATATTTACAAAAGTCACACTATCTGGCTTTACACCTTCTGATCTCATCTCCTCAAATAGCTTCAAAGCTTTCTCACTGCATCCATTCTGAGCAAGACCAGATATCATAGCATTCCATGAAACTATATCCCTCATGGTCATCCGCTGAAACACAGTGTTTCCTTCACTGATGCATCCACACTTTGCATACATGGATGAAAGAGAGCTTCCAACAGTAATCTCTCTAGCAAGCCCATACTTAATGGCATGAGCATGAATTTGCTTCCCTTGCTCCAAAGCAGCGAGACTGGAACAGCCTTTCACAACGCTTGCAATTGTTAGGTCATTTGGTGAAATTCCATTGGCTTCCATTCTGACATACAAACTCAAAGCTTCTTCATTATCTCCCTTTTGTATATATCCACCAATAATTGAGGTCCACAAAACAACATCTGGCTCATGCAAACAGTCAAAACCTTTCCTAGCATCAATAATGCTACCACTTTTTGCATACATATCAACTAGTGCAGTTATGATGTACATATGGTTTTCAAATCCCATTTTAACTGAATATGCGTGGATTTGCTTTCCTTCTTCAATGGCGCAAATGTCACTACATGCATTAGTCACTCCCACAAATGTATATTCACTTGGTCTGATCCCAGAATAATGCATTTTAGAAAACAAATCTAGAGCTCTCTTAGAGTGGCCACTCTGTGCAAAACCAGTAACCATCGCTGACCACATAACAGCATTCTTGTCTGTGGACAATGCAAACATTTGAAGGGCATTGTCCATACTCCCACATTTCAGGTACATTGTAACAAGAGCATTTCTTACTTCTGCAACCCGCATCACTCCAGCTTTAACAACAAAGCAATGGACCTCTCTTCCAGCATTGAAAAACTCTGGAAGAGTCAGCGCACTAAGCACACTAGTCAAGAAAAAGGGATTCCCTCTATCTTCTTCATCCTGCAGTAACAACTTGAAAACTCCCACAGCTTCTACAGCCATACCACGTGTTGCATAGCCAGAAATCATGGTAGCCCAAGACACTGAGTTCCTCTCGGGCATTATATCTAACATTTGTCGCGCATCATCCATGAAACCCGACTTACAATACATGTTAAGGATTGCACTTCCAACAAACACATCACCACAGTGATCACTCTTTATTGCCAAAACATGAACCTGTTTCCCGACACAACCATCACCTAAATGCGACACAGCAGTGAAAATCCCAGCAAACGAATGCGCACTGGGAATACAATTCTCAGCTTGCATCCGCCTACAGAAATCCAAAACAAGGAGAGACGACTGCGTCCCGCCTTGTTGAGCATGTGCATTGATAATGGAGCTCCAAGAGACATCATCTTTAACCGGAATCTCTTCAAAAGCAAGCTTTGCTTTCATTAATTGACCACATTTTGAATACAAACTAACAATGCTATTAGCCAAGTACACATTACAGAAATAATTCGACTTAATTATTTTCGCATGAAGCGATCTCCCCTTTCGAAGATTTAGTTCTCGAGTAAGCTTGACGACTTCATTAAAAAGAACTCTATGAGCAATACTCATCAACTTTTTCCTCAAATTTTCAATTCTGTTACTACTGTTTGGAAATCCTCAATATTGAACCTACATATTATAACAAACACTTCAATTTTAATTCAAAGTACATTCCTTTTTCGAAACGAATTGCTTTATGTCAATTAAAAAAAAAAACCCAAAATTCTTAAATACATATTAAAATTGCAACTTAATTTTGTCAATATTGAGGATATTTTTCTAAACTAACTAAATTGATCACAAGTATTGATTCTTATGCAATAAGGAGCAATAATTAAGTTATTATAATGAGATTATGAAGTAATTAAGAAATTAATAGCTTAAAAATTAGGGCAAAAATTGAATGATTAGATGAAGAGCGTAGAAAATACCAAGGTGTTAGCATGGAGGAGAATGGCGGCGATTAGAGAAGCGGTTGAAGTGTGAGCCACTGATAGAGGTGGTGAGTTTACCGGTTACCGGAGGTTGGAGGTGGTGGTAAACGGCGTTGCTAATAACGGTGGTGTGAGGTTGGTCTTTCAAATTAAGCGGAAGGGAAAGGCCGCAGTATAAAAATACAAAAGGTAAACGTAATTGTAATTTGTGAAGGTAAAAGCTAACAGGGGCTCTTAGCGCGGCGTCGGATAGATACGTTAAAATGAAAATATTTATTTAATATACATTTTAATTTAATTTTTCAAATAAATATTATTTTAGGAAATTGTTTAATGCTTATGTAATGTTTCGGCGGCGTTCGTTAGCTAGATCGATTTATAAATGTAGTCAAGCAAACCATACATATGTATATATACACTATGACTACATTGTGCATATATAGCAACTTCATTGATGGTTGTGAATTATTAGAGCATGGGCATTCACTATTATAATATTCACTTTCACTTTATCAATACTTTTAAGAGTTTATTATTATATTCTTTTAATGTAATGCAAAGCGGGAAAAAAATATGTCCATTCACATTCATGATGTGGATTTAAGAGTATAATAAATTCTTCTCAACAATGAAATAAAGTTGAGAATGGGGAACGATGTATGCTAAGAGTCTAATAGAGGAGACAAGCAATTAGCCAACATTAGCTACCAAATATCCTAATTTTCTTTATGAAATACATGTTTATTGGTGAGCTAACTATATTGAGAGAAGTAGTTGTATACTTGTATCATATAAGTAAGTTATCCGGTGTGAGTTCAATAAAACTATACTTTAAAACGTACAAGGTAATTGTAGTTGTTGTTGAAAACGATAACAACGTGAGATGAAGTGATATAATGTGAATTCCATTTAAAACAAACACAATCTTGTTCATATTCCAAGCTGTAGCCCTAACAATCTAATTTATGTAAACATTATCTTAATTCATAACCACTCATATAATTTTATTCTACAAAAATTCTTAACAGAAATAATTGTAGAAATTAGAGCAAACACGAAATTGCTTTCAAATTCTAAATTTGTAACTACTCTAAACCAGACACTTGTTTAAAAAAACATTTTAATTAATACTCGGTATAATAAGTTTCAGTTCTTTTGGACGGAGAAGTAATTGAACAGAACTGGACTAAACTGAATTGAAGTAGACTGAAATGAAGTAATAATTATGATGGAGATGAGCTGAAGCGGACTGATTTGAATTGCCATTAATTTCAATCCAAAAGAATCTAAAACTCTTGCAGTATCGAGAGCCAAATTCTAATCAACTAAACTATCCATTCACACTTATTTTATTTTTTTGGAAAAATTGATTCTAATAATCCCACCTTTTACACATTTGAAATTAACAGTCCTACCTTTGGATTATCTCACAACAATCTTACCTTTATACTTCATTTTCTTTTATTGGTCCTTTTTACCGGTAATCCACTACAAGAAATCGGCAAAATAGCGACGGAATTTAATTCCGTCGCAAATTAAGAGTTTGCGACGGAAATATCCATCGCAAAAAAGTGACAAACCAAATCAAGTGACCAATTGGTTTTTGCGACGGATTTTTGTGTTTGTGACGGAATAAATTCCGTCGCAAAATTCCCTCGCAAAAAGCGACAAACCCTATTATTATTTTGTCGCGAAAAAATTCCCTCACAACCACCAAAACTACTCCCTCCTCACTTCTCCCTTCTCACTTCCTGAAACCACCGCCATTCTCCTCCTTCTTCTTCTTCTTCTTCGCCACCCAAAAACCACCGCCATTTTGACGGTTCGCCATTCTTCGCCACCGCCAAAAACCACCCGGCGTCAGTTCACCCGTTCAGCAGCAGTTGGGCAATTGGCAAAGCCAATAACTTCAGTTTTGTTGTATGGCAAAAAATTTGATGTGAAAGTTGTCATTCAAGTAGGTGGATTTCCTTCTACTCATTCTTCTGTAAGTCTGAATTTCTGTTTCTTTAATTTATTTAATGTTTTTAATGTCAGTTTTGGGTATTATGATTTTAATGTTTTTAAGTCTGGATTTCCTTCTACTCATTCTTCTTCTTTGCCATTCTCCTTCCTGTTCTTCGCCATTCTCCTTCTTCTTCTTTGTTGATTCGCCACCACCACCATTCTCCCTTAAACCCAAAAAATTAAACCCTTAAACCCAATAAACTCGTTTCTCCCTTCTCACTTCTCCCTTCTCCACCGTTTCTCCCAATAAAATTATTACTTTTTTTAAATTTTTTGATACAGTAAACGTTGATTTTGATATAATTTGTTATTAATTTTTTTTGGTCATACTTTGTTTGATTTAGGGTTTTTTTTTTGGGTGTTTGTTTAATTGTTATTATGTTTAAATTTCGATCTAATTTAAGAAGCTCTTCGATCTAATTTCGATCTAATTGTTGTTACTTTTAATGCTGATTTGAACTTAGTTGACTACTTTTAAATGTTTAATTACTGAAGATTAGCAAGTATATGAACTGAATTTGAAATTTGAATTGTTTTGATGGCTAAAAAAAGAACTTGTTATTGCAGGAACCAAGTAGTTTCCTCTGCAGAGCTGAGCAACCAGCTTTCGAATATTCGCTTCGTTCGATTGTCTGCCATCAAGTAATTTTCTTATAACCTTTGAGTATCAATTAGTGTTTAAGGTGCAGTTTGTGTTGTGTCTAAAAAGCACCTAACTTTTTTAATCTATTCTTGTGAATAGGAATTTGATGAAAGGGGACAATGATAAATTATTAGGTTGTTGGGCGACTATAGGTGTATTAACCGAAAAAGGAAGTCCGAAGACAAGCTCTACTGGGAAGAGCTATTGCATTTCGAAAATTGGATGTTTGAATGGTCAAGCTATTACTGTTTTCTTGTTTGGTGATGCTTACAAGCAGCATAGCAAGGAATCGGCTTCAACGGTTTTTGCATTCTTTAATGCTGGTGCTCGAAAAGATGCTACAGTAAGAAGCTGTCTTTTGTTATTGGTGTAGCTTTGGTTACTTTATTTTTAAGTACAACTAATGATTTTGTTGTTATCGTTGTGTGTATGCAGGGTCCAGGCTTCCAATTGAGTGTTTTTAATGCAAATTAAATTTCTTGTTATCGTTGTTTGGTTACTTCATATGTGAAATGTTGTTTTGAGTATATGGTGTGGATTAATCCGCAACTGATGTATGGATACTAGTAAAATTGTTTGGTTTTGTTTAGCTTAAGCTACATTGATGAATTGAAATTATAATACGGAGTAATATGTTTGACCATCATTTCATAAATCATATAGCTTAAAGATATTAGGCCGAAGATGATTATCAATGTGTATTTAGAAGTAGAGCGAGGGAGGCCCAATATTGAATTAGTTTTTGTTGTCGTATAGCTTAAACATTATTGTTGTTGTTGTTGTTGACTTGCTGTTGTTATTGTTGGGAATAATTTGGCATTGCAGAGGCGAGTGAAAGCTCTTTCAAATCTCAACCTTATAACCAGCTGCACAGCATCACATTAACGACAATTGTAATTAAAGAACTTCAGGATTATGTTGAGTTTAATACTTTTTTGATTTCTCAATTATGGAGAAAATACTATTAATAACACACAAATAAGACATATAAAATGTGAATATTATTGTGTTATAAGAAAATCCAATAGCTGGTGTTTAAGTAATATTATGTTTGAAAGTGTAGTGTTTCTTCTACTTGTTTTGCTTTTTAATTTTCTGTAAGAACTATGTCTGTAGCAGGTATTTCTGACATGCTTCTGGTGAGATATTTGTCATATCACAGGATCTGGCTCAGTGTGTATCAATAAACAGGTTAATTCACTTTGCTCAGTTTGTGTTTCCGGTCCTTTTCCACATATATGGGGCTTATAGGCACGTACATCACACACATTCATGCAAGCTCACTTGTGTTCTAGTGGTTGGATCAGCTTGGATGAGAAACTTTATTTGATTTTTACAGATCTATTCTTCGAACCTTTGTCCACGATGATATCAGTGTTGGGTCCTGGTTTATCGGACTTATTGTGAAGCACATTGATGAACCAAAGCTTTGCTGTTCTTCTTCGTCATCAGGTAACTATCTTAAATTCTGATCAATTGAAAAATATATGGGGATAGCAGGACTGCCAAAGTAGATGTGAAAGCCGTGATTTTGTCTTATTTGCTTGTGTTGACCAAAATGTTGAATGCTATTTAATTGAGAAATTTTCGTTATGTGAAAGGCAAATTAGTTTGAATATTCAGGAGACTGTTATATGGCAAATTAGATGTGTTTTAGCTTGGCTGTTTTAGCTGCTATAGTTTTGTGCTTGGCTGTTGATAAGTTGATATTTTATATGTATTTTACCCCCGATCCCGGTTGATTCTTAGCTCTAATACGGCTCTTTTGAGCCATTTCTACTAACTTTTGCTATTTCGAGTGTTTGTTGTGCTTTTTATTAGATTTTTCAGGAATCGATGATTTATCGTTGTTTTCCGAGCCCTTTGAAGCACTTGAAGAAGTTAGTAAAGAGTTGAAGTCATTTGGGAAGCTAAACTGAAGACTAAAAGTGTTAAAACGAAGAATTAAAGAGGCAATTAAGGAAGAACGAGCGAAAACCGAGAAACGAAGCAAATTTGGCTACCCGCCCGGGTCGGAGCTGTGTGCCCGGGTGAGGGCTGCACGCCCGGGTAGCCCGGGCGGGTGGCTCTAAAGGCCCAAAATCACGCTTTTTCTTGATTAACCTATGTACTTAAGTGTTTTCCGGGGGAATTAGTGGGGGATTACGCCTCTTTTTATTTTAAAATCCTAGTTTACTCTAAAATTCTCTCAAAGTGTAAAATTCTATTCAATCATTCAGTCAATAATATTCAGGTTCTATTTTATTCTCAATTCTTGTTTTTAGTTATGTTTATTATTATTTTTAATTTATGTTCTTAATTTTCATAGTTTTATGTTTAGATTTAATTTTCTTGATTATTGTTAGTTTTGTTTAGTTTAGTCATGTTTAGTATCTTAATTACTTTTATTGTTTTAGTTTCTACTTCTTTAATTATGAGTGAGTAGTTCCTCTTCTAGGACTAGGGGATCCTTGGACTAATTGGTGATGTTTTGCTCATAATTATTAGTTTAACTATTAATTTGCTTGAATTCTTATTGTCAATTACTATTGCTTTCAATTAAATACTGGCCAGGTTTAGTTGTTAGTTTGATATTGTTGAAATCGATGCCGAGAGGTAAGATTACCACAATTAGATCATAAGGACAATAGGCAAAACGAGTCTAAGTGAGCGAGAGCCATTAGAGGAGTTTTGAAGGGGACTAGATTCGAGAGAATTAGTGGACCTTAATTCAAGGAAATTGATAATATAATTATTATTTGTGTGCAATTCACTGGTTAATCTGTGGTGAACCGATGTCTTAGGTTTAGTTATTAATTAATTCTCTTAATCAATTTAGCTCTAATTCTAGTTAATTTCTTAGTCACAATCGTCACTCAAAGGTCCTTTACACGGTTTAGACTTTTTAGAACTAATAGGTTTAATTGCTTCCTGCGGATTCGATCCCTACTTCCCTAGCTATATTAGTTAGAGTGGTTAGGTTTATTTTTGATAGGTGTGCGATAGCCTCATCAGCTGTTTTAGCTACTATAGTTTTGTTGCTGCTGTTTTGTTGTTGGCTGTAGTGCTATGTGTAGACACCGAAAATTTATTAAAGTGTCAAAATTAAAATAAATTAATTTTTTGAGTTAAATAAAATAAATATTTGCTCAATATAATTAATTTAGCCCTTTAAATTAAAATATCCAAATTAAATTAAATAATTTGGGTCATAATTACATTATTTGGGCCGACTATATTGTTAGTCCAACTAAAATATTTATTGGTCCAAAAAGACTACAAAACTTCCAAGTCATCAGAAGAGTCCAAGCCCACTTCTCCTGGTCCAAGAGGGAGGTCAAAATCTCCTATAAATCCCCATCATCACCTCAAAGGTGGAGACAGGAGAGAGGAAGAGGAATTCATTGGAAAAAAAAAGGTCAATCGAAGACACTCCAAAGAATTTACAAACTCTCTCTGTCAGCAATCAACAAGCACTACAAAATTGTGCCGATTGTTCAGACATACTCAAACACATTCAAAGTGACATTGAAGTTGGTCAATCCCCACACAAATTTGGATGACGTCGACAAGTGTCATCCTAGCAGTGGAACAGAATCAGAAGACTTAGTTTATTTTCTATAAACTGTTTNAACAGAATCAGAAGGCTTAGTTTATTTTTTATAAACTGTTTACAGAGATTGTACCTACATTCAAATTATTAATAAAATATTATTTGGTTACTTAATTACTTGTCGTTGACTTTGACTTGAAATTTAGTAGCAACAAATTTCTGGCACGCTCGGTGAGACCATCTCTGCTTCTCATCTCTGTTCTGCAAACACTTAAAAAAAAATTATTAAGAAATGTCTTCCAACAAGAGCATTTCAAAGTCTGCTGGGAGAAAGAAGTCTGTCAATACTCGACGACAATCAGCAAGCCTCGGTGAAGTCATTGGAAATCCTGACAATGGCATATTCACCAGGGGAATGAAAAGAGCTGCAGTCACGTCTGCTGCAGCAAGACTGCGTGCAGCCGCGGTACCTACCAAAGTACGCAATAATAGCGTTGTTGAGGCTGCTTTGGAGGCACTTAACACATCTTATAGGGCGCGTGAGTCTCCTGTCTTTGGTTCAAACTCTATCACTGAACATACAAGTTCAAGTTCCATTGCTGGACACAAACCATTGTCATTGACTTCTTTCAAGTCGTCAAGACAAACTGATGTTGAGAAGGAAGAAGACTTAGTCGTTCACACTAGCCCCCTTTATAGTCCAAACATTGTGGTTGAATCTGAAACTGATAGTAGTTCTCCTCTATCATCTCCTTTCAGGCCTTTTGTGCTCAAGGAATCAGGTGAATCATCACAGCTGGACACTGCCTCTGTCATGGTGATTCATGAAAACAAAACTATGGAGGAACAACTTGCCGACATGAATGCTCTCATTAGCAAGTTGATAAGAGATGGAGAGGAAAAAGATGCTGAAATTAAGAAGCAAAACGAGCAAATTGCTAAACTGACAAAGAAGATTGGGAAGCAAATTGTTGAATCGTCTGAAAGTGACGAGGACGACTCTGAATCTGAGGATAATTCAGACAATGAGAGGGACAAAGCTGGTGATCCCAAGAATGCTTTAGTTACTGCTCGACAAATTAAAGAAATGATAGCTGAAGCAATCAAGAATCAAACAAGTGTCAGTGGAAAGGAGGATCATCGTTACGTGAAGCCTTATACCAAGAGGATTGATAAGTTGCGCATGCCAGCCGGTTATCAACCACCGAAGTTCAATCAATTTGATGGTAAGGGCAACCCTAAGCAACATGTCGCACACTTCGTTGAGACGTGTAACAACGCTGGTACTACCAATGACTTGTTGGTCAAACAATTCGTTCGTTCTCTCAAAGGTATTGCCTTTGATTGGTATACTGATCTTTCCCCCCAATCAATTGATAGTTGGGAGCAAATGGAGGGAGAATTCTTGAATCGGTTTTATAGTACCAGGCGTGTTGTCAGCATGGTTGAGTTGACTGACACTACACAGTGGAAGGATGAACCGGTCGTTGACTACATTAGTCGATGGCGCGCTCTAAGTCTTGAATGCAAGGACAGACTGACTGAAACTTCTGCCGTAGAGATGTGTATTAATGGAATGGATTGGGATTTGCGGTACATTCTTCGTGGAATAATGCCAAAGACATTCCAGGAGTTAGCAACACGGGCCCATGACATGGAGCTTACCATTGCTAGCAAAAATAAAAGTAAAGAAAAATCTGAGAGGAAGGAAAATAAAGAGTTCAGAAAGGGTGATAAACTTTCCAAAAGCTCTGCAAAAGAGTCAATGGTGATCACTACCTCTTCTTCTCCTATTAAAATCTCAGGAAAGGCTAAGGAGGAGAAGAAGACTTCTTACCCAAGAGTTTACAGAGGCGATAAGCCAACCTTGAAAGAGTTACAAGCAAAGAAGTATCCGTTCCCCGACTCAGATTTGTCTGGAATGCTGGATGAGTTACTGGAAAAGAAGATAATTGAGTTGCCTGAATCTAAGCGGCCTGAGGAAATGAATAAAACATCGGATCCAAACTACTGTCAATATCACAGGTTGGTGAGTCACCCTATTGAAAAGTGTGTTACATTGAAGGAGAGGATCATGCGTCTTGCTCAAGAAGGGAAGATTGTGCTTGATCTCGATGAAGCTGTAGGGACTAACCATGCTGCAGTAGTGACTGATGAGCCTTCTCTTCAGTTGGAATTAATACAGTTTGGGTCTCTGGAGCCTGTTTTGCTGCAAATCCGACCATTCCATGTTCAATGTAAAACGGAGACACATGTTGAAAAGTATGTGTCAAACGACGATGACAATGACGAAGGATGGACCCTAGTGACAAGGAGGTGTACTAGGAAGCAAATGACTTCAGAGTTGCAACTCCCTTACCAAACTAGAGGACAACAAAGAAATAAAACTGCTAAGCGTTCAAAGAGGGGACTAAAAAGGGTCACAAAACATAAAGTGATGCAAGATGAAGTGCTTAAACAAGAAATTGTTACTCCTATAACTTTAGAAGAATTCTTTCCCAAAGAGTACTTGAATGTTGTGACTGTCAACACAGTCTCAGTTGAAGTTAAGGAACATGAAAATGATGAAGAAGAAGAAGAAAAGAAGGATGAACAAGTTAATGAGCATGAGGTGTCACTTAAATTAACCCTTCAACATTCGAGGTCGTCGACGGATCCAAAGATATCGGCTATCCTTGATGCTCTCCCCACGCGCATGGGATGGAGGGAGATATTTCGTTTGCCAAGAGAAATGTGTGAACAATTGGCTTTGGCACTTCAGCAGCCAGAGCTGTATGCCGACAGGGCGGAAGATGTCGGTGAAGTCAAAGAAAATCCTGACAAATGTGCGTCATGTAATAGCGCCATAGTCTTTACTGATGATGACTTGCTCATGGGATCTAAACCCCACAACCGTCCGTTATTTATGACAGGATTCGTTCGGGGTCAAAAGGTCGGTCGTATTCTAGTAGATGGTGGGTCAGCTGTAAACATCATGCCTAAGTCCACAATGAATGAATTAGGGATCACAGTAGCAGAACTATCCCAAAGTCGAATTGTGATTCAAGGATTTAATTTGGAGAGTCAGCGTGCAATTGGCATAATTCGTGTCGATCTCACCATGGGTGACTTGACAACACCTACTCTTTTTCATGTGATTGATGCTAAAACTTCTTACAAAATGCTGCTTGGACGCCCATGGCTGCACGAAAATGGTGTGGTTGCATCTACCCTCCATCAGTGTTTAAAATACTATCGTGGAGGAGTAAGGAAAATTAATGGAGATGTCAAGCCCTTCACTAGAGCAGAGTCTTACTTTGCGGATGCCAAGTTCTTTGAGAATGATGAGGGAACTTCGTCTGAAATATTGCCATCTCAAATTGCTTCGACGGGCAAAAAGGAAAACAAAACAAAGGTTGAGGCTCCAACACTAGTGAAAGTCACTAAGTCAACTCCTGTTGAACAGCAAATTCTTCCGGAAAAGAAGGCCAAAGAAAAAGTTGAAAGCTTTCTTCCAAAGAAGACAGAGACAACTCCAGTTCTCCGTTACGTACCCAAGTCGCGCCGCAAGGAAGGCGAATCACCATTTGTGTTGTGTCAAGATGCTCAAGTTAAGCATAGCCAAAATCAAAAGGCTACAACTTTGGTTAAGGAATTAAAGGACAAAGATGTTGTATTACCATTGTCTAAAGATAGTCAAAGTCAAAAGCCAATGACTTTCAAGTGGGTCGAAAGTTCCAAAAACCAAGGTCTCAATAAAGACAAGTTCGACCCAAAAGCATATAAGCTATTGGCAAAAGCTGGGTATGACTTTGAAAATCCCACGCCGATGGGAAAAGTTGTTGAAGTTAAGGCAAACGGACTCAATGGTACGCAAAAGATGCTTCAGCAGTATGGCGTTAAAGTAAATGTGCCAAGGGCAGGTCTCGGTTTTGAATCGTCCGAGCCTATCAAGATCACTGTCGGGCATAGGGCAAATACTTCTTCCATGCAATACATTACAGCATCGGAATTGGATGAAGGTAGGGGTGAAGACGATGACATGCCACCACGTGGTTCTATATCTAATACGGTAGATCCATCAAGACCCAAATCACGCCCCTCTGTATTTGACAGACTAGGCAGACGCGAAGATGTTGCAAAGAACGATGATCAAATCTTATCTCCAAAAGCTTTATGCATAAGGGATAAGCCATCTGTCTTTAACAGGATTGGTGCAACACCTAAGATTCAAAAGTCGTCGCGGCAGTCGGTCTTTAGTCGTTTGAAGAGTAAAGCTAATGAAGCTAAGGAAGATGACTCCAAGAAAACTCGTGTTAAAGGAAGGTATGATGTCAGGAGTGTCGTTCCATCTAGGATGATACGAAAGCAAGAGGTTGAGATCACCAAACGACAGCCTCTAAAGGCCAAGGGTCGGATGGTTATCATCTTTAAGCAAGATGAACCATGTGAGGAGTTAGAACAAATTGTTACGTCGCATCACGTTACAGTGCGAGAATTCTCTAACTTAGAGGAAGAGGTTGAAACTGATGAAGCTCCCAAAACATTGGAAGATGGTGGGCAAGCCACGGTGGATAATTTGAAAGAGCTAAACTTAGGGAGTTCTGAAGATCCTCGACCAGTGTATGTTAGTGCTCATCTCTCTCAAGAAGAGGAGCAAGAATACTATAATCTGTTGTCTGATTATAAAGATGTCTTCGCTTGGAGTTACAAAGAAATGCCAGGACTCAACCCAAAAGTTGCGGTACATCGCTTGGCAATAAAGAAAGGTGTCAGCCCAAAGAAACAACCTCAGCGAAGGTTCAGGCCAGAGTTAATCCCTGAAATAGAGAGTGAAGTTAACAAGCTCATAGATGCCGGCTTTATTCGTGAAGTCAAGTACCCAACTTGGATAGCAAATATAGTTCCTGTAAGGAAGAAAAATGGACAGTTGAGGATTTGTGTTGACTTTCGTGATTTGAATGACGCATGTCCAAAAGATGACTTCCCTCTTCCAGTCACTGAAATCATGATCGATGCAACTACTGGTCATGAGGCTTTGACATTTATGGATTGTACAGCTGGATACAATCAGATTCAAATGGCAAACGAAGACCAAGAGGCAACTGCCTTTCGCACTCCAAAAGGGATATTTTGCTACAAAGTCATGCCTTTTGGACTAAAAAATGCTGGAGCTACATACCAACGGGCCATGCAAAAGATATTTGAAGATATGATGCACAAAATCGTGGAATGCTATGTTGATGATTTGGTGGTTAAGTCTACAAGAAGGAAGGACCATTTGGAAGATCTTCGCAAAGTGTTTGAGCGGTTGCGAAAATGTCAACTTAAAATGAATCCCCTTAAATGTGCATTCGGCGTCACGTCTGGAAAGTTTCTAGGATTCATTGTGAGACATAGAGGCATTGAGATCGATCAAGCCAAGATCAAAGCGATCCAAGAAATGCCACCACCCAAGAATCTGAAGGAGCTGAGGGGCCTCCAAGGGCGCCTTGCTTATATACGACGATTCATTTCTAATCTTGCCGGAAGATGTCATCCTTTTAGTCATCTCATGAAGAAGGGTTCCCCATTTGAATGGGATGAATCATGTCAAAATGCTTTCCAAAGTATAAAAAATTATTTGTCTTCTCCTCCAGTGCTGGGGGCACCAATTAAAGGGAAGCCACTTATCCTTTATATTGCCGCACAAGAACGATCCTTGGGGGCAATGTGTGCCCAAGAAAATGAAGAGGGTAAAGAAACTGCGCTGTATTACCTAAGTAGAACCTTGGTAGGAGCAGAAATGAATTACTCTCCTATTGAGAAAGTTTGTCTTGCTTTGGTTTTTGCCATCCAAAAGTTGAGACACTACATGCAGGCTCATACAGTTCATGTTGTTTCAAAAGCAGACCCAATCAAATACATATTGTCAAGACCAGTACTCGCGGGTCGACTTGCAAAATGGGCCATTCTGTTAAAACAATATGACATCATTTTTGTCCCTCAAAAAGCTGTTAAAGGACAAGCAATAGCTGAATTCTTTGCAGATCATCCAGTACCCGCAGAATGGGAATTTAAGGATGATGAGTTGCCAGGAGAAGGAGTATTCTATGTGGATGTCTTACCACCTTGGCAAATGTATTTCGATGGGGCAGCTCGTCGTGATGGAGCAGGTGCAGGGGTTATACTACTGTCACCCGAAAAGCATGTGCTAACTTATTCATTTGTCTTGACTCAACTATGCTCAAATAATGTGGCTGAGTACCAAGCTCTTATCATAGGCCTCCAAATGGCTATTGAAATGGGAATAAAGGACTTGGACATTTTTGGAGACTCACAATTGGTAATAAGTCAACTTTCTGGTGAATATGAAGTCAAGAAAGAAGACTTACTCCCTCTCCACAGGCGTGCTTTGAAGCTACTGGCCAAGTTTGAAACTACTAAGTTAGAACATGTTCCAAGAAGTGCCAATAAGATGGCTGACGCGCTTGCTAATCTTGCAGCCACTTTGGCACTGGGGGCAGAGGAGACCATGAATGTACCTGTGTGTAATCGATGGGTTGTGTCGCTTGATGAGGAAGAGAGTGATGAAGAGGTCAATTCAATATTTGTCTATCAAATTAACAAGGAGGATTGGCAACAACCACTTATAGATTATTTGGAACATGGAAAGCTACCAAGCGATCCAAAGCGCAGGAATGAGATACGTCGTCGAGCTCCTAGATTTACATACTACAAGAAAACACTTTATCGAAGGTCCTTTCATGGCCTTTGGTTGAGGTGCCTTGCAGAAGATGAAGCGACAAAAATCATGGAAGAAGCTCACTCTGGGATCTGTGGTGCTCATCAATCAGGCCCAAAGTTGCATGATCATGTCAAAAGAATGTACTACTGGCCTACAATGGTACAAGATTGCATGGATTACGCGAAGAAATGTGAAGCATGTCAGTTCCATGCCAACTTTATTCATCAACCCCCAGAACCATTACATCCCACAGTGGCTTCTTGGCCCTTTGAAGCATGGGGACTTGATGTCGTAGGACCTATCACTCCAAAGTCGTCCACAGGCCATGCATACATTTTGGCTGCAACGGACTATTTCTCCAAGTGGGCTGAAGCGATTCAACTTCGTGAAGTGAAGAAGGAAAATGTGGTTGACTTCATTCGAACTCACATTATCTATAGATATGGTGTACCAAAACGAATTGTCACTGACAATGGGACACCATTTTACAACAGGTTGATGACAAGTCTCTGTGAAAAGTTCAAATTTACCCAACATAAGTCGTCAATGTACAACGCTCCTGCAAATGGGCTAGCTGAAGCCTTTAACAAAACGCTTTGTAACTTGTTGAGTAAAGTAGTGTCAAAAACTAAGCGTGATTGGCATGAGCGGATTGGAGAAGCTCTTTGGGCATACAGGACAACATATAAGACTGCAACACAAGCAACGCCATATGCTTTGGTGTATGGTGTGGAACCTGTCCTACCATTGGAGTTGCAAATCCCATCATTACGAGTTGCTATACAAGAAGGCCTAACCAATGAAGAAAGCGATAAGCTTCGATTAGCAGAGTTAGAAGCACTTGATGAAAAGAGGCTACAGGCTCAACAAAGTTTAGAATGCTACCAAGCTCGCATGTCACGGGCCTTTAATAAAAAAGTTAGGCCTCGTTCCTTCCAAGTTGGGGACATGGTGCTGGCAGTAAGAAGACCTATAATTACATCCCGCAAGACTGGGAACAAATTCACATCTAAGTGGGATGGCCCTTATGTGGTGCGAGAGGTCTATACAAATGGAGCTTACAAAATAGTAGACAGTGATGGGTTGCGCATCGGTCCTATAAATGGCAAATTCCTTAAACGCTACTACTCTTGAAGTGAAGTTTGTTGAAGAACAGTAGTAAAAGCTCAAAAAAAAAAAAAAAGCTGTCACTAGAACTACGTATGGCTTGATCTTGCAAAGCGATGTCATTGTTGCTTGCAGGTACGTAGGCAGCTTGAGTAAGTAGAAGTGATGTGACATTCGATGATATATGATGAAAGAATGAAAACTCAAGTTCAGCCAAAACAATAAAAAAAAAAAAAAACAACATCTCCTAAGCAAGAGTATAAACTGCAAGTTCAAAAAAAAAAAAAATCTCCTAAGCAAGAGTATAAACTGCAAGTTCAAATAAAAAAAAAACATCTCCTAAGCAAGAGTATAAACTGCAAGTTCAAAAAATAAAAAATTATCTCCTAAGCAAGAGTATAAAGTGCAAGTTCAAAAAAAAAAAAACATCTCCTAAGCAAGAGTATAAACTGCAAGTTCAAAAAATAAAAAATTATCTCCTAAGCAAGAGTATAAAGTGCAAGTTCAAAAAAAAAAAAACATCTCCTAAGCAAGAGTATAAACTGCAAGTTCAAAAAATAAAAAATTATCTCCTAAGCAAGAGTATAAAGTGCAAGTTCAAAAAAAAAAAAACATCTCCTAAGCAAGAGTATAAACTGCAAGTTCAAAAAATAATTTCCTAAGCAAGAGTATAAACTGCAAGTTTAAAAAAGAAATCTCCTGGCCCGCAAGAGTCTAAACTGTGAACGGCTAAAACAAAAACAAATAAATAAACAAAATTAACGGTGCAAGGCCTAATCAACGTCCATCCATGTTGTGGGTGTAATCGAGGACTGGTAGTCAAGTATCTGCCTCTTATGCTCCTCAAACTCCTTAATTGCTTCGGCATCCCACATAGGAGTAGCCTCCAGTTCCGCTATGCGTTTCTCTGCAGCTTGCACTTTATCCTCGAAAGAAGTTCGAGAATTTTTCTCTTCCTCCAATTTGAGACGAAGAGCCTCAATTTCCATCTCCAACTGTTTCTCTTTCTTCAGTGATGCAGCAATTCCAGACTTAAACTGTTGAATTTCCTTAGCTACCATATGTTTAGCATGCTCCACTTGGTCAGGGCGCTGACGAGTGGCAATATTATCTTGTAACTTGAGAAAAGATTCAACAGCTGTGATGTAAGACTCAACTTGATGCTTCAACGGTTTGGGATCTCCCTTTAGTCCTTCAATGCCCTCATAAATAACTGAAGCTTCCTTCCGTATCTTTGAGATCTCATGGAAAGGGGTTCCTTTAAGGACTGTAAGCAGCTCTACACCAAATGACTTGATTGCACCATTAAACAGTTTGCGAGATGAAGCAGTGAGTTGGTGGCTGGATGTAGGTGAGGATGAAGGAGCAGTCGGTCGAATCGAAGGGGAGCCTGTGGCCTCAGATTGAATCTCCAATGTTTCTGCAGTAGCTTCAGGAGAAGGATTGTCAGTCGTGTTATGAGAGCTCGTGGGGGAACTCGAATGGTTATTGCCTGGCAAGTCTCCCATTACACATAATTCCTTTCCTCTCCTAGGATTTGATGCAGGGTCAACTAATGGTTGAGAACCATTAGCATCATCAACAAGAGAGTTATCAATGCTGATCTGTTTTGTCACTTCTAGCTCAAGATCTCCCTCCTAAATGAAATAGATAAATAAATTAGTAAAAAAAAAAAAAAAAAAAAAAAAAAAAAAAAAAAAAAAAAAAAAAAAAAAAAAAAAAAATAAAATAATAAAAATAATAATAATAATAAAAAAAAAAGAAAAGATAAAGAAAAAAAATTGAAGTACCAATAAGTTCAATCTAGTCACATGTTGAGAAGGTTCAGGGACATCATCAAAGAAACCGTCGATGTCCAAAGCGTCATACTCCGTGTCAGTTATGGTTTGCGACCTTTTACTTCGGCGTTTGTGCTTAAAATCAACATCAGATCCAGCATCACTAATGCTATCACCATCATGGGTACCAGTTCGATCTCGATTGGATTTATCCTTGGATGATGAAATATGCACAACAAGATTGTCATTGGTGCGCT
Source organism: Suaeda aralocaspica (assembly GCA_016808085.1). Taxonomy (NCBI): domain Eukaryota; kingdom Viridiplantae; phylum Streptophyta; class Magnoliopsida; order Caryophyllales; family Amaranthaceae; genus Suaeda; species Suaeda aralocaspica. Next base: position 4,545,592 of record PYUH01000049.1, read on the forward strand.
CTCGAGGTGTATTGTGGGTTTTACATTGACTGACCTTTGGTACCTTGTGTGGCGTTGTTCCAACAGGGGCCTTGGAAGATTTATTGTCGACAACTGAAAGAAGAGCGTTGACATTCTCCCTTAGATCTGTTACATTCAGCTTTGCCCACCATGCCTTGAAATTACGGGTTGTCAAATCACGCCAATCTAGAGAATGACTTGGAGCAAATAAGCGCGATTGACTACCTTTGTAAAGCAAGAGATGCCAATATTCCAGGGCCTCCAAATATGTCGCGTCACGATTACGATGACAGCGCCGAAGCACACCAGGGACTGCTTGACAAAAACCAAATTGCCTACCAAACCGATGAGGCATGTAAGGCTCCACGTGGAAGTCCCTACTCAGTCTTAGAACAAGGCAACTAGAGCGCATAGACATAAGATAGCCAAGTTTTGGAATCTCTAAGGTACCGTTGTCATATAAAACTTCATGGCGATTCCTATTAAGCATGGTGCAACCAATATTTATGGTGCGCCCCTCATGTATGAGCTCACATGCCGCATCCCTATGAAAATATTTTGACCCTTGAGCTCCTGAAAATGCCACCATCGGAGGACCTGGGGGAGCAGGTTCAAGTTCATGATGAGTTTGAAAGTAGAATGCCAACCATCCATACACATAGTGAGCAGGAAAGTAACAATCAGTGTGAGAAGGGGATTTAGAGTTGGCGATATGGTTAAGTCCACGATAAATGCTGGCAAGCACTGGTGCAGCTAAACTAAAGGTTACACCTCGCGCCATCAGGGTAGCTGTCTCAAAGGTACTCGGTCTGATGACTCTATTTTGTGAACTAGGAAGTGCAAACACACACAACCAACATGACAAGAAGGCCGCAACATAAGTAACCTCCCTCCTCAGGTCGCCAGTAACTCCAAGTAAATCAAACATGTCGCATTCTTCTTGTGTCCATACGATAGACCCAGTTGTCGCAACATTAATGTTACCACTTGGATCTTGAGAAGTCTTAGGACGGCTGTCGACATATCTCTTTCTTCTATTAGGTGGCTTGTAAACTCTTGGTTTTCTGAACCAAAAATCAATCCATTGCTTCGCAGTTACCCATCCGTCTGAGTTGTCACGTTTGGCAATATGATGGTAGGCCATGAACAGAAAGTCACAAGCTCTGGATATGAAACGAGTTCTACTCTTATCCTTTGAAGTAAGAGTAGCTAAATCAGGAACGGTCTCATCATATATATCCCCCACAAGAGGCAATCCCCCAAGCTTGTGAAGATCCCAAAGTGAGATGGACCATTCTCCAGTGATGGTATGCAATGTATTGGTGGTTGGGCACCAACTTTCACAAAAAGCCCGGAAGATACTAGAATCTCTAGCATAAGAATAAAGTGAGGCATAAACAGCTGAGCGAATGGAACATGAATCAAGGATATCTCCGGAATGAGAGAGAACATCTTCAGTCCATTCCCAATACCCTTCAATGAAAATTGCTTCGCCTGGAACCTTAAGACTACTAGATGATCCCCATTGTGTCAAACCAGAAATTATTCGACGCCCAAGTAAAGGAAATTGAGTGATGGGTTCATTGTAGTCTCGGAGGGTGCTAGAGAGGATGTGAGCAGTAGATGACAGGTTATGTTCGCTTGACACTGGTTTCGACATGTCACTCAAAAAATTCTTTTGCTGAATTGATGACTTGACACCATTTGGGCGACGAAGTGATTTCTCAATGGCAAAATAGGTGCCCATTGAAGCATCATCATCCACATGATTGACTACAGAAAGGAAGTGGTGCTCCACATCCTTGAATTGATCCTTCTTTTTGAATTCCTTCAAAAGTACCATCCTACAAAAAAAAAAAAAAAAGGAGGAAGTTAAATGACGACACAAGGAGCGTTGGAGTAGAATGTGTTAAGAAAAATAAATAAATAAATAAAAAATAAAAAAATATAGGAGTTAGTCTGGTCCAGGGTTGCTGACAGATCTTCGGCTCTTCAAAAAAAAAAAAGGGGGCAACCATCATTAGAATGTCAGACACACTGGCGTAGCCTAGTTGGGTCTGACACCCTTGACAATGTTCACTGTCACTAATGACTTGTCACGACAGTCGTTGATCACCCTCCAATTCTTCAAAGTACAATCATCATTAGAATGTCAGACACACTGGCGTAGCCTAGTTGGGTCCGACATCCCTGACAACACATCATGATAACTCTCACTATGGTGACTGAACTGCAAAGACATACAAATGCATGTAAAAAAAAAAAAAAAAAAAAAACTACTGTGTGTTAAAATAAAGAATGTGAGCTAATACCTTAAGTCAAAGTAGCCTACAATAACCAAATTCTTCTCTTAGCTTCAAATTGATGTAACACTGTACCACACAAAAAATACACAGGCGACTAAGTACAACCATGACAAACAAAATTAAGCCTAATCCTGCGTATAATGTAAGCATACGAATATATGGTCACTCAAGGCAGAGTATAGCTTATCATACGAAATATATGTGTGGGATACCAAAGCTGCTCTATTATATACTACTTTACTTTCAAGATAAAGATGTCAAGACCAATATGTTACAAAGCACGGAGTATCCAAGGCAATGAGAGTTTAAGGATACCACAATTTAATTATCATCATTATCATTATTATGCATGATAATTAATTCACTATAGAACTAAAGGAAGGAAATCGGTGGAAAATATGATATTCGTTAAATCAAGAGCAGCAATTTCATACAAATAACTAATGATATGACGTTCAACATAAGAAATTGTCATGCTTTGGTTATTTGATGTGGGTTTATAAGCTTCAAGATCAAGTTGATCAGTGGTTTCAAAGATAGTGATCATGATTTAATATTTAAAGAATTATTTTGGCTAAGTTTCATGGAGTAAGAAAAAAAAGAGGTAGTACCATAAGTTTGGTAATTAAACAATCAAGAGGTAAACATGTTCATGTATGTAAATAACAAAATTCGAGCATTGAAGTTAGACAAGTTTGATTTAGTTGCTACCTCAAATATGGAGGAATAATGGTACGAGAATTCAATTTTCGGTGATCAAGAAACAGGGTCTTATTATATCAAATAGTGGTGTTCTACTTCTGTATTCATCAAAAAAAAAAAAAAAAAAAAAAAAAACGATGGCGGTGTGAGGTGTAGTGAGAAGTTGTTAGACAGGGGGGTTAGTGTATTAAGTCAACCATTAAAAAAAAAAAAAAAAAAAAGTCATGGCAATTTGCTTTCACGAAAACAAAAAAAAAAAAAAAAAAAAAAAAAAAAAAAAAAAAGATCGTGCAATCTGTTTTCACGAAAAAAAAAAAAAAAAGATAAAAAGATAAAAAAAAAAAAAAAAAAAAAAAAACTACCTACATTCAAGTATAGATGCCAACTCTCGGCGAAAAGAGTCCACCAACTAAGAGAAATCAGGAGTTGATGCAGGGAATTAAGCTCTGAAGATAGATTCATAAGTATGTATTGGTAGCTGAATTTTGTACTAATGACGGTGCAATTGCAGATCATAGTACAATTAATAAACTTTATACGTATTAGTAGCTGAACTTCGTACTAATGACTTATGTCATCCTTAAAATAGATTGACGTATGTCGCCATCTTTGCTAAGTTCCTAGATTATGGCCTCCAAAACTATANAAAAAAGAAAAGGAAAGCAAAATCAGAAAGATTACCTTAATAAGGGGCTCGTAATCTCGTGAGAATAGAAAAGGGAACATAGGAATTGCTGATTTATATAATGGCATGGAGGCATGCAATTTATATAGGCATGCAGTCTTCAGATATCGACAACACTATTAGAAGATTATTATGGTATATGGTTGCATATATGATTAGGATTTGGAGGACAATCCTAACCGCTATATCTTTTGGGAAAAGACCAAATTTTATATGACAAATTTTTTTTTATGACTTACAAGTCAAGCGATCCACTCACAAGTGAAGTCTTCATGTTATGCATATGACTGACTGATCATCAAAATACTTCAAATTATGTATGTGAGGTAGTCTTAATAAAATAAAATCCAACTTCCAGATCAAGTGAGTCGACACCTAGTCACGAGCAAACACTTCAGCATGTGTACGTGACGTAGATTAAAAAAAAAAAAAAAANTTGAGTTAAATAAAATAAATATTTGCTCAATATAATTAATTTAGCCCTTTAAATTAAAATATCCAAATTAAATTAAATAATTTGGGTCATAATTACATTATTTGGGCCGACTATATTGTTAGTCCAACTAAAATATTTATTGGTCCAAAAAGACTACAAAACTTCCAAGTCATCAGAAGAGTCCAAGCCCACTTCTCCTGGTCCAAGAGGGAGGTCAAAATCTCCTATAAATACCCATCATCACCTCAAGGGAGGGAGGAAGAGAGAAATTCATTGGAAAAAAAAAGGTCAATCGAAGACACTCCAAAGAATTTACAAACTCTCTCTGTCAGCAATCAACAAGCACTACAAAATTGTGCCGATTGTTCAGAAATACTCAAACACATTCAAAGTGACATTGAAGTTGGTCAATCCCCGCACAAATTTGGTTGACGTCGACAAGTGTCATCCTAGCAGTGGAACAGAATCAGAAGACTTAGTTTATTTTCTATAAACTGTTTACAGAGATTGTACCCATATTCAAATTATTAATAAAATATTATTTGTTTACTTAATTACTTGTCGTTGACTTTGACTTGAAATTTAGTAGCAACACTATGTTAAAGCAGTTTTTGCAGAAGTGATGAAATGCAGGCTTTGCAAGTTTGTGGTTTGTTTGGGTGCTGCTGCTTGGGGTGTGACTGGTTATGCAGTATGTGTTGTGGTAGTTTTAGTTTGTTCTTGCTGCTGTGTTTGGAAGGTTTGGCTGCTGCAGTGGTAGTTTAGAAGGTTTGGGCCTCGATCTTGAGTAGGGGTGTGCAAAATCGGAAATCGGAAATTTTCCGATCCGGAAATTCGGATATCCGGATTTTCGGAACCAACAAAATTGATTCCGTATCCGTTCCGGAAATTCGGATATCCGGAAAAACCGGATCGGAAATCCGGATATCCGGTTCCGAATTATATACTAGAATTTTCTCTAAAATTTACACATATACCCTTAAAAACCGGATCGGAAATCCGGAAAAATTCGGAAAAATCCGGAAAACCGGAATTCCGGATTTTGTTTTCCTTAAAAATCCGGAATCCGATTTTTTAAAAATCCATTCCGTATCCGATCCGGCTTCTGGTTTAAAAAACCGGATATCCGATCTGGTTTTTCCGGTTTTCAAAAATCTTAATCGGAATTCCGATTTTTCGGAACGGAATCGGAAAATTTCGGACCGGAAATTCGGAACCGTAAAATCTTGCACACCCCTAATCTTGAGCATTTTTGTTTTAGTTGTTTAGTTTGTGAGTTTTGTTTTGCTGGTTGATGTATAGGTTAGTGCTGTTCTAAGCTTCCTAGGCTAAATTGGCTAAATTGAGTCAATTTGGCTTAGGTTGGCTTGCTAGGTTGTATTTTTCTTTCCTTTTTGGTAATAAAATCTCTTACATTTTTACCAAAAACAAAAAAAAGGTTAATTTATGCCATTTTATGTATCATTAATGTTTTGTAATAATTTATTATTGTTATTCATCAATTTAATATAGTATTTGTTATAATAATTTTAATTTTTGGTTATTAGTATTATTACTTCATTACAATTGTGATTTTATTTTTTTTTCTTTTCAAAAATCTCTATTAGTATCGTTTCTTAAAAACAAACGATACTAATAGCTAATTTTTTTTATATCAAAAAAACCACTATTAGTATCGTTTGGTAAAACGATACAAATAGGTCATAAAAACGATACTAATAAGCTATTTTTCTATTAGTGTTTCCGTTGCAAATTTGCGAGAGAATATTCCGTCGCAAACTCCAACAGTTCCGTCGCAAGTTTGGAAATTTGCGACAAAAATTTTAGCGACGGACCATTTGCGACGGAATTCCGTCGCAAATGGGATTTTGCAATGGAATGTGCTAAGTTTGCGACGGAATTTGTCCGTCGCAAAATAGCTTTTATCTTGTAGTGACCTGAACTTCAGGTTACCATAATCAATTTTTTCGTTTCTTTTTGTTTTTCTTAATTAATAAAAGTGATTTAAATTGAAAAAAAGCACTCCAACACACAATTTTTTTATTTTTTTTTGTTTTTTTAATTAATAAACTGATTTCATACAGTTTTATTTTGTTTAATAAAAAAAACAAACACTCCACCAATCATGTAACGCCACGTATGTAAATTACCTAAATAAAAGAAAACAAGCCATAAAAGTGAAACTATTGTGAAATAATCAAAAGGTGGAACTGTTATAATCAAATATATAAAAGGTGAGTTAGAATCCATTTTTCCTATTTTTTTAGGAGTTATACAGTGTACACTCATGTTAAGGCCTTAATGCCCCAATGCCTCATTAATCATTGCACTAATGTATTTCCCCTTTCTAAAACACTCCATAAAATTTCCTTTTTCTTCCATAAAAAAAAAGTGTAAAGTTGTTAAGTTAAACAACAAACTTCCTTAAATATTTCACCTCCTGCGTACAACAGCCGTAGCTCAAACCCCAATAAAATTACCGTCGAACTCCTCCTTCCACCGGCAAATCACACCTTTATTAATTTCTTAAATCCCCAAAATATAACCCTAATTGCTCCAATTCTTCCCCTTTTTTATTTAACTGATTCAATCAATCTTCCCCTAAAAAAAACCCTAATTTCTTCAATTCCCCCCCAAATCAAATGGATTACGACGCTAATGGCGGTAATAAACGAGTATTCCATCGATTAGGTCACAAACAATTTCAACAACAACAACAACATCAACAACATCAACAGCAAAAAGTTTGCTTCCATTGGCAAGCTGGAAGATGTACTCGAAACCCTTGCGCTTTTCTTCACTCTGAACTTCCTCAACAACAACCTCCTCACCATCGTCCGTCGTCAAATCAGCCGTTTTCGTCGTCAACTTCAACGTCGTACAATGGTGGTGGTGGGTCGAAGCGGGCTCATGGGTTGGGCGGTGGTGGGCCCCAAAACGATGGGTTTTCGAGTAGTCGTAAAAACCCTAATTTTAATAATACGTGGGGTAGGGTTGGAAGTGGGCCCCCTAAGAAATTGGAAAGGGTTTGTAATTACTGGGTTCAAGGGAAGTGTAGTTATGGTGATAATTGTAAATTCTTGCATTCTTGGTCTATTGGAGGTTCTTTCTCTCTGTTGACTACTCTTGAAGGTCATCAAAAGGTATTTTTTTTAATCACTCAATTTTTTTTTTTTTTTTTTATAATCTAGTTGTATTATTATGGTCTTAATTTATGATTTTTGATGTGATTAATTGATGGGTTTTGTTTAATTGATGTTTCTCTATAGTATGATCATATAAGGGAAATGGTTTAAATTATGGTGCAAAATTTTGATTTTTAGATGGGTTTTGTTTATTTTGTTTAATTGATGTTTTAGTATGATCGTATTAATGTTTGTTGATTTCTGATGGGTTGTGTTTGTTTGGTTGAATTTGTGTTTGAGGAGTTAATTTGTGGTTCAATTTGTTATATTAATATGATCATATTGTACAATAATTATTAGTTAGTATGATCAAACACTAGTATATGAAGAAGAGGAAATTAGCTAAATTGGGAGGTTAAGAATGGGTTTTTTTGAGGGGAAAGGGAGAAAGAGAATTTGAGTTTTGATTGATGCTAATTATTGTATGACATTGTGAATGTATTCGTTTTGTGACAAATGGTGATTTACTAGTAGATTTTACTGATGCCTAATTGTTTTCGATTGAGTTGTTTTTTTATTTGCTTGAATTGAGGGTTAAAGATTTGAATTGTGTTTGGTTTGAATTGATGTGTTTTGGGTTCAGGTGGTAACAGGGATCACTTTGCCATCAGGAGACAAGCTTTACACGGGAAGTAAAGACGAGCATGTCAGGATTTGGGATTGTGCATCTGGACAGGTTTGCTCTCTTCTTTAGTATTCTCATTGTTTATTTTAGTGATTAGAAGATTGCTTCTAGTTGATGCTTGTTTTATAACAAATACTTAGTACTATTTAACATCAAATGTAATGAGTAGCAATATGTGCAAGTTTTTGAAATATATTTGTGTTGAATGGAGAGTGTTTACACGATAATCGTTCAATTTTACGAGCAAACTACCTGATGCAGACATGCAGTTATTTAGACTCTATGCTTACATCTTAATTGAGGAACTTTCATTGTTTCCCTTTTTCTCCTTTGATGCTTATCTAGAATGCATCATACTAAGGTTTGTAACCAAAGTTATAATGAGGTAGTTCTTTACATTGTCAAGATTTATAATCTAGTAAGAAGCTTAATTTCTTTTAGTTTATGATTCTTTGTTAGATTTTGTAAAATCCGTTTCACCTAGCAGCATCATATCATCCATATTCTTTAAGATAGTACTCCCTCCGTTCCTATTTGTTGGTTACGTTTTCCTTCTATAGTGTTTCCTTTTGGTGGTTACATTTGGAATCTTTCCGCTTTGTTTTTGGACAAATTTAACCTTATGATTCTTGTCCAATTTCTACACTTACAGAAGGGTAAAGGAGTAAAATAAAAAAAAAGACTTCATTACACTACAAATTTCATGTACGTAATACAAGTTTAAAAAAAAGGGTATCACTACACTACATTTTAAGTACAGCTTTTACTTTTTTCCTCTTTACAACTAAGAATATTTCCCTACCATCTAAATTCCTCAATCACGTGCATGATACCAAATGTAACCAAAAAGGAACAGAGGAAGTAGCTCTTATGAATTATAAGACCCGTGAATAAATCTGTTGGTTATTTATGCACTTTTGTAATGTCTTTTGTTTATGCATTGCTTCTTATTTTACAGTGTGTCAATGCTATTCCTTTGGGCGGAGAAATTGGCTGCATGATCAGTGAAGGGCCATGGGTCTTTATTGGCTTGCCAAATATGGTAAAGGTGAGGTGGGATGCAATATTTCTGCAGTTCTACTGAATAATTTTCACAAGTATTTTATATTGAGCTGACTCATGGAGCTATTTTTCTTCTTGTTTGTAGGCATGGAACATTGAGACAGTAACTGATATGAGTCTTAGTGGACCTATTGGACAAGTTTATTCCCTAGTGGTGGGGAATGATCTTCTTTTTGCTGGCACAGAGGTTATTACTTCTTCTGTACAATCTACCCTTGCCTTTGGATGTTTTCTATCTTCTTTTTGTTGTTTTTTTTTTTTTTGTTTTTTTTGTTGTGACCTATGTAGCATGGAAATTGATAGAGTTTCTTGAAGACGAGGAAGCATGAGTTCCTGAAAACAAAGTGGGAAACATAATTTTATATGCTATTGCAAACAAGAAAATAAATCTTGACTAAAGTATTAACTAAGCTTTATCTATAAATTTATTGTCACCTGTATTGATCGACCTTAGTATTAGAGAATAGAGAAAGTAGCTAACACAAATTTTGTTAATGAACAAGGATCTGTGAATAGAGAAAGGTTTTAAAAAGAAAAACACTAGATTTTTGACAAACAATAGTTGGCAGTGAAGATTGAGTAAGAGTGTTTATTTTCGGTGTTTTTGGGTTAGGGCTCTAACACTTCGACATGTTGTCCATGTATTTTCAGTGTTTTTGAGATTTTTATATTGTCCGTGTATTTGTGTCCTTACATAAAAAATTCTCCAAAAAGGGAAGATAATAGTTTGTTTTAGGCAAAAATCGAGTGTGGAGTGTGCAGGTCTCATAAGCTACACATGTTAAAATTTAGGGTAAGCCGGCTGTAAGCCTAAAATGAAGGCTATAATTAACATTTTTTGGGATTTTAGGACCTCAAAAAAAAGTTGTAAATTTTACAATGTGCCCCTATGGTCAATAGAGGGCTTTCGAGTAGTTTTTCAGGTTTCAAAAGATTATAAGAGGAGTTCTGGTAGAGTAAAAAGACTATATGTCCTTTTCAAAAATTGTCTAGAAAGAGAGGATAACAAGCTTATGAAGGCTCAAACCGAGTGTGAGACGTTCTGGGATCAGCAATAATACATGGGAGAAATATAGGAAGAAAACAAGACCGGGCTGGGACAGCTCTTCGAAAGCCGAATAAAAGGCTATAGTTCACAGTTTTTGAGGGACCCCGGAATTGGCCTCCGGATGCTGAAAATGAAGGCTATACTTCACAGTTTTTGGAAGTACCGAAAAAAAATTGTTGAAGATTTTAGATGGTGTCCTCAAGGTCGAAAGAGGGCCCTCAGATACCTTGTCAGTGTTTGAAAGGGCATAGCACGATCTGGGATAACGAAAAAGAAAAGTGTGTTATTATTTTTTTTACCTAGTTTGTAATTCACTTTGGATCGCGGAACGGGTTCGGGAACACAATTTGCTAATTTAGATGATCCCGGTTCACTAGATATTCCTGGATCGCTATTAATATTTTTATTTTTTATTGTTTCTTATACAAAGATATTTGAGTGGCTATAGCTACTGTATTGGAAATACAATTAACATTCAATGAAAATATTGAAAAGATGTGATAATCAATAATAATGTCCTAGTTATTATAAATAACAGTAAATATAATATTATTATTCAGATTTATAAAAAAAAAAAAATATGGAAAGAGTTGTTGTCTTTCAAAAACTACTACTCCTCGATTAATCACGTGGGAGAGATAAGCCTAAAAGGGAATAGAAGTAGCCACTAAGTAGGAGAGAAAATAATAAAAAAATAAAAAATAAAAGTAGGAGAGAGTAAAAGTAAAAAAGTTAAATTAGAAACCTTTCGTCTTCTTCGACATGGTGTTCACCGGGGAGGAGAAAGCAGAAAGCAGGTGCATCTCGATCTAGAGTTCTACAAAACCAATTTCAATGGAAACTAAGTAATTTCACTAGAATAGGTTTTATATGGGCTTGTGCTACATTTCAACTTCAATTAAAACTCGAAACTCAAACCCTAGATATGAAATTCTTCACAATTCAACTTGGGGGGTAATTTCACTAGAATAGGTGCACTTCAACTTGTTCTATCTGGTTCGCGTTCTACGGCTATCTAGTGCGGTATTGTACCATGATTCAAAACACGCGAACTGAATCGCAATTCATGGGGTCTAGTAGCCAAAACAAGATAGAGCCCTAGAAGGCTCTCCAAAAGTCGAAAACGAAAGCTATAAGTCACCTTTTTTGGGGGGATTATGGGGACCCCAAAAAATATTGGCCTAATTAAAGGTCATCCTCAAATTCAGGAAAAGCTTTTAGACTGTTGAAATCGGCTAGAAAGTTAATAATGTGGTATCACAAGAGCAATAAATACCCTTTTTTGATATTATTCGGGGGAATTCAGTAAAAAATGTAACTTGAGCACGTGAGGATCGTAAATCGGGTACTCAACTCAAGTACATTAGAAAACACTTGTATGTAAGTCACAAAATTTCCAAAATGCATCATAACATGAAGTTTTCTCTTACGAGAAACATTTCCGATTTTTATATTGAGTTTCAAAAACGTCTCCGAAGAGTTTCCTAAATGTTTCCGAGTGAAGTTTTCATGCTTTATAGGTTTTGAGGACTGTTTAGTAATTTGTTGGCCTACTATAAAAGATAATGGATTTTTTTGTCTAATTCAACTCTAATTGATGATGAGATTCTTTTTTATTTGTATTTTTAGCATGGCTCATTTTTATTAAATGCTTCTTAGTTTGATTATGGATTAGTTTTGCTGAATGCTTGAGCTAATTGTGTCTAGTACTCTTGTAACTTTATTTCCTTTCGGGAAGTGGTATAACTCTGTGAGTGTGGAAATACACCAAGGCCCTAGATGTTCGTTTCTGAGTTGTGTTTTGCTGTTATCCATTTTCTGAATGATCTTTATACCTTTTTTATTATAAAAATTTGACAAATAAACTTGATGTCGTATTTTGAGTTGCACTTTATTTGGATAGCAACATACAAGGGAAAGGAAGGGGAGGGAAATGGGAAAAAAAGGAAAGACAAGGAAAGGGAGGGGAGAGTTGATTCCCGTTTTCCATCCATGTCTCTCCACTTTTGGAGAGATAGTGTTTTTTAATGGAGTGAGGAATATGGATCCATCCTTCTCCCTCCCCTTCCTCCAACTATGTATCCAAAAAAGGGGGTTAGTCCCCTTTCCTTTCTCTTCCCTCCCTTTCCCTCCATTTTTTCGTATCCAAACAAAGTGTAAAGGACTTTGAGACAACTTTGATTGTCTTTTGTACTTTTCCCGTCATTTTCTAAGACTTTCTCTTAATTATTTTCTTAATCTGTGTTCCTACCCAAATCGTGTTATTTTTTTAAAGAGTTTTATATTGGCCTCTTTTAGCGTGCTAATGTATTTATGTTTCTGTTTATTGAAAGCTAGGTGTTCTCCCTTTTGTTTGTAGGATGGGGCTATATTGGCATGGAAATTTAATCCAGCTACTAATTGCTTTGAACCAGCTGCATCACTTGCTGGACATACACGTGCTGTTGTTACAATGTTTGTTGGTGCTAATAGACTATATTCTGGTTCAATGGACAATTCTATAAGAGTAAGCTATTTTATGTCAGTTATATTCCTCTTTTGGCTGTCAGTCCTATTGATGCTGTAGCCTTTTCAAGATAATTCTTCTTTGCACCAACCTTGCTCTTAATTTTACTTGTTGCAGGTCTGGAATCTTGAAACGTTGCAATGCATACAGATATTGACAGAGCACACTTCGGTTGTTATGTCTGTTCTTTGTTGGGAGCAGTTCTTGTTATCTGCATCACTGGACAACACGATAAAGGTTTGTAACAGTTTGCTTTAGTGACTAATGGACTAAGTAATTGCTCCTTTTCCGTATTTCTGTCCACCATGTTCATCTCTTCTGCTTTTACTTTTGACTCTTTCTGTAACTTAATTGTTGATTGTGTAGGTTTGGGCTGCTACTCCAAGTGGAAACTTGGAAGTTACTTATACTCATACCGAAGAGCATGTATGTTCTCAGTTTTCTTATCTATATTGAATTTTGTTTGACTGTACAAAGTAAAGTTGTGCTTGCCACTGAGTTTAGAATAATTTTTTTGTTCAAAATACTTGCTTATAGATAGCCGATAATGTAAATAACTATTCTGTTACTGCTTCATTCTTAAGATATCCTTGTGGTCTGAAGATGTCTTTTAGCCTTGAAAAGCATAAGGCACACTGAGGCTCAAAGGGTCCTCAATGACTCCATCCGAGGTTTAAGGGATGAGGTGTTGTCATGCTAATTTCAAATGAGGTGTAAAGTTTTGCTATAATGCTTATGAGTTCTGATTAGGACACGAAAGTATGAAACTACTGTTTCCATTCTTTAATGCTTGATTTATCAAACCTGTCTACTTGTTGCTAAATACTTGGTGTGTTGGGATGCTTTAGCATGAACAAAAAGTTAAGAAAGATAAGTACAGACATGGGAAGATTTTGAGTTATTTGACAAAGGGGAATGAATTTGTGTCATTACCATGCCAGAGTTTGAGTTTTTATACCTTGTGGGAGGGAATATCCTTAAGTAGACCCTCTTGGACCAAAGAGGGTCTATGCGTTCGTTTCATAAATTTCATATGATCAATCGTTCTGCTTCTGTTGGGTATAACTCATGTTTATAAATAATGAACATCTGGTTCCAACATATCAAAGTAGGATTTCTGTTACCAAATTCTTGGGCTGGTATGTTTTTTGATAAATTGCTCAAGGAACCCAAATAGCCTATGTTGTTGCTTGAAAATGTTAATGGCTTTGCGTTTTTCATAGTATATAATGCAAACTTGCCTATTGCTGTGACTTTTTGTTGCTAGAAGTTTTTATGTTAGCCTTTTGTTTTTAATAGCAATCTTCCTGTTAACGGAGGTGGGAGCTTTCACCTGGTTGTGGGAGTTTAGTTTTTTTTTTTTTTAATTTTTTTTTCTCTTTCTTTCTTTATAATTCCTTATTTGTCTTAAGATACCAGCTGATTTGGATGATGTTTAATGTGCAGGGTATTCTCTCTTTATGTGGGATGTTTGATGCAGAAGCAAAGCCGGTTGTACTATGTTCCACGAATGACAATTTTGTCCACATATATGACCTTCCTTCGTAAGTTCTCACTTTAGTTGTGGAAATTCCATGGCATTTTCCTCTGTGATATCTCCTATGATTAATTGACTATCATGGGGCAATAATTAGTTCTGCTACAGTGTTTATGAACAATGGTTTGTATGCTTCTGTATGTTTAAGATAACACTTGTACTGTTGTTCCATTAGGTTTGTAGAGAGGGGTAAGATTATTTCAAAAGAGGAGATTCGAGCTGTTCAAGCAGGTCCTAGCGGATTATTTTTCACCGGTGATGGAAATGGTCAAGTAAGGGTATGGAACTGGTTAACAGAACCAAAGAAGCCTATGTAACAATAATTTTTTTCATGGCGCTTGGACTGTCAAATTTCTCTCATATTTTTTGGGTCCTCGCAATTCAAGATCGTTGAGGAATCTGCAAGAAGATAATTCTGGCCAATATTTCTTTTGGTTGGACAGAAATTTGGCACCTCTTTTTCAGATATCATTTACAATGCTAAGGACTGCCGTTTTTGGTTAAGCAGATTTTTACTTGCAGCAACTTTGCTGTGACACATTATGTATTTATAGCAAATGAGGCTGTATAACGCATGTATGTACCATTCAGTGATTTTGCTAGTGTATGTAACGAATTGTCCAATTTCTTCACAATAAGTTTTCTGTCTCAGTTAATGAAAATTCATTAGAGAATTTACTAATTGAAGGTGAAGGCCCATATCATGATTTCCTCCTCGATGCCAAATCAACGTTCATTTTATATCATCTGTTTTTTCTTGTTGAACTAGAAGGTTGGATTAGAGGCAGTGATGCAGTGTTAGACTAATAGTTACCGGATGTTGATAACCTGCTGTAGCATATCACCCTACATATTTACACACTTCACAACCGGGATCAGGGATAAAACAAATGCAAAAAACGTGGGGATTTTAACTTGCAGGTTCTGCCTTGTTAACCAAAATAAAAACACTTGCATTATTTCATTAAATAGAAGATTTCTACACAAGTGTCTCTCATTGGAAAAGATAATCCCTTGCTAATAAGGAACATAGTTGGATAATATCATCATTCACAAAGTTCTTTTCTTAAAGGCAAACCAATAAATAAGTCTAGTACACTTCTAATCTTCTATTATGGTATTGCCCTTGCATCTCTCTTCTATGACAATACTCTCTCTTCTTCTCGGACACTTCCTTACAAATTAAACATAACCTTAATTGCATCACCACCACGAGCACTGGTTTCAAAAGCATCTTCTACCTCCTTTTGTGAGAACCCATATCTGTGGGTTATAAGAGGCGTCACATCAATCTTACCACTGCTTAGAAACTCGAGGCAGAGAGGCCATGTGTTTTTGTAGCGGAAGACACCCACAATATCTACTTCCCTGTTGTTCAAAACGTGATTTTAAGTGATCAAACTAAATATCTCAGCAGTAAGTCAATCATCAATTGTACTACTTAAGCCTCCAGAACAATTCCACATCATCTGTGATTGTGATTCTGTATTAGCGTCTAACCTTTACAATAACACATCATCCATATTACTAAAACCACAACAATAACACCATAATATTTAAGCTCCTGTAACAATTAAACTGTTGGGGTTTTATTTATCCTGTGTAAAAGATTACTCAAATGGTATTAACAATACCTTACGGCAGCAGCGGTGAGAGGAACAGTCATCTCGCCATGGCCCATCCCGATAAGGCACACTTTACCGCCTGCTCGTGTTGCACTAAGAGCGGTTGACATGGTCTTGTTAAATCCTGCACAATCAAAAGTTACATCTACTCCTCTTCCCATAGCCTTATGTATCAGCTCAACTTCTTCCGGTATATCCTGTGAAAGCAAAGAACAGACAAGGGGACATTCCGCGTCATGTAGCAGAATTTATACTTCATGGGGTCAGGGTTTTCTAAGTCTATTGCTTCATGAACTAGGGGCAAACCTGCATATTGGTTGAAACCTTGACAATTTCATCAGCACCAAGTTGCTTTGCTATAGATAAACGATAATCATCAACATCCACTATGACTACTCTAGGGGCCCCAAAAGCGCGAGCAGCCAGCAAAGTCACCAGCCCAATAGGTCCAGCCCCCATGATCAATGCAGTGGTTTCGGGACCCACATTGGCACGGCGACAGGCATGAACACCAACACTTAGTGGCTCACACATAGCCCCTTCTTCCAAACTCACATTGTCTGGGAGTTTGAAGCATAAATCTGCAGGATGTACCACCTGCCAGTAATACATGATCCATAACTTTGAGTTTAGTACATATTGCATAAACTTTTTCTGAACATTTAACCAAAAGTAACGCCTAACTGTTTCGAGACATTTAACCAATAGCAGCTCATAACTGTTTCAGGAAATTCATGAACTTTTGTGGACACCTTACAATAGTGCATGTGCTTCGCAATTGTGGAAACATGAAGCAGATACCTGATTTGCAAGAGAGCCATGAATAGGAGGAGTTGCAAAGAATTTCATCTCAGGACAGAGATTGTAGCGACCATCTTTGCAAAGATTGCAACGCCAGCAACTGATCCCAGGCTCCAAAGCAACTCGGTCACCCGGCACTAATGACTTAACATCACTCCCAACTTCTTCAATGATCCCAGCACATTCATGTCCAATTACCATAGGCTCTTTCACTATAAAATCCGCACATCTTAATGTCTTCAAACAGCCAAAAAAAAAAAAAAAAATGAAAGGTATAAGCTAACTATTTCATTCTCTAATCATTAGCATACCCATTAATAAATTTCAAACAAAAATTAGCTAAATGTTTAGATTCTATCAATCCACCATTAATTTCAATGTTCTTCATTTTCAATTGGTTAATATTAGAAGGATTTTCTAAGTAAAGTTGGAAAAGATGTATATCACCTTGAGATAATGAACGTCACTTCCACATATACCAACAGCTTTCATTTTGATTCTTACATCATATGGTCCTTAAAATCACAAAAGAATATTCAGATTAATTATTAGATTCTAAACAAACAGAAAAAGTAGACTGATTTTAGAACTTAATTAAATTTCAAATGATATAAAAGGTTCATTTGATGTATTCAATTTCGGAAAATTGGATTAACAATATAATAAGGGAACCAAAATATATAAATATTGTTAAAAAAAAAAGCTATAAGATGAAGTTTAAGAAAAAAATATACCAAGTGGAGGAAGCTTAAATGGCTGGATTTTCAAAGTATTAATCCCTGTTAACCAAGCAGCCATGTTCTGCTCTCCTTCACCATCTTCTTGAGATTTTCCTCCCTTACCCATTCTCTTTCTCTCTTTGTTTTTTCTGATTGTGAATAATGTGCTGAATTTTATTTTATTACAGTAAATAAAAAGGTTTGATATTTTGAGATTGCAAATTTATTAATTATTTATTATTTATAGTATTCTTGTTCCGTTTTTTTATTTAATTGCAACAATTTTTCTATTTAGAAGTTTTATATTAATTGCAACAATACCAAATTTAGTTGCCTGTTGTGTCGCTTTCTCTCTCCTATCACATAAGTTTCTCTTTTATATCTATCTAAGTATATTATCGTCGTTGATAATATTAGCAATCATTCCATTCAAAAAAAAGGAGGAAATATGATATTGTTCGATCTTGTGTATATATACACATAAATATTTTTTAATTATTTTTTGGTAAGGAATAAATTGTTTTAATATCAGTTTTCATGATGCATGATTTTCTGGATTTATGTGAATGTGATTAAGCAAAAAAAAAATAAGAATTGGTGGGTTTGGTGGAATACTAATATGAAAGCAATTTGCCACGCTATCAGTTACAGGATCTAAAATGTTTTGTTTATCTATTTAACTTAAGAATTTAGAGACCTTATCCTAATACAATAATCTCCAAGCTAGCATCATCATTTGGCCCACCATCATTATTATGAAAATTAGCCTATAGCAAACAAAACACAAGCATCAAAGCACCACAAATCATGAATCTCAATGCTAAAATAAGCATGTCATATTGTAATCCTACTTCATTATTACTGTAGAAAGGATATACATTATCAATTAGTCACTCATAAAATGCATCCGAGAATAGCAAAAATCATGCTCTGGCCAAGGTATGATGGCCAAGAGCCACCTCATGTGCACGTGTCAACACGTGCCAAATTTCACAAGTGCGCGTGTTGTACACGTGCACAGGCAGGAGCACCGTTTTGGATACTCCCAAGTGCACTATATAATGGTTGGCCTATGAAGCCACAGTTAGGCACTTAGGCATTAACCCAAAGCCTATACAATATTGGGACACACCTGAACAATTCTACGTATCATTGGCATACTCATTAAGATCTTCTCCTAGTTACGTCTACAGAGCTCCATGCCACGGGCTTTTGTACAAGATTCTCCTCCATTAAGTCTCTGTACTTCATAGCAGCATCCCATCTTTCTGCGCCTGCGTATGCATCTGATAGAAGTACATAGTTCCCACTATTACCAACATCGTCTTCAAGAAGCTTGTTTGAAACAATCTCAGCTAAGGCAACATTTCCATGAAGCTTACACGCACTCAATAAAATCCTCCATAATACAGGATCAGGGGGCATTCTCATCTTGAGTATGAAGTCATATGCCCTCTCTAATTCGCCAGAACGGCTCAATAGATCCACTACACATCCATAATGTTTTATTTGTGGAACAATTCCATAGTTCTTGTGCATATTTTCGAAATATTCCATCCCATTGTCTACCAACCCAGCATGTGAACAAGCTAACAATATCCCAACAAATGTTACATTACTTGGCTTATAATTTCTTCTTAACATCTCTTCAAACAGCTGTATAGCAGAATCGGCATAACCATTAACAGCAAGCCCTGTTATGACTGCAGTCCACGACACATTGTCTTTCTCATTCATATCTTGAAAAACTTGTAATGACTTCTCGACATCACCACACTTACAGTACAAGTCAATTAAAGCGTTGCCCACATAAATGTCCACTTTGATGTTATGCTCGATAATAAAATCATGGATTTTCTTCCCCATATCAAGCTTCCCTAGATGAGCACAAGCAGAAAGCACACTCGATATAGTAACTTCGTCAGGCTTAATCTTATTAAACATCATATCTTGAAAAACTTCCACAGCATTAGAAAATTTGCCAGCTTGTGAGTATCCACTAATTATTGATGTCCAAGAAATCACATCCCTCTTGGGCATTTTCTCAAAAATCTTTCTTGCCAAACCCAAATTACCAACTTTAGCATAGCCTATCATCAAAGCATTCCACGAGACGACATTCTTTTCACTCATCCGATCAAACACTCCCTGAGCCAACTCCATCATACCGCGCTTTCCATACATATCAATCAAAGTATTCCCCAAATAAACATCAATCACAACACAATGTCTATTAATATAATCCACCACAGAATCAGCAACACTCCACTCACACAACACACTACAAGCCATGATCACTTTCACCATTGTCACAGCATCAGCTTCAACATCCACCGCCTTCATCGTATCGAAAACACCCAAAACCTCCCTATACTTACTACACTGACTATACCCACAAATCAAAGAGTTCCACGTCACCAAATCTCTCTCAACCATTTCATCAAACACCTTATGCGCAAAACCCAAATCTCCACACAAACCATACATATGAATCAAAGCATTTGACACAAACAAATATGATCCGAATCCTAATTTCAACCCATGGGCATGAATCTTTTTACCCAAAACAACATCCGAAATACACCCACAAGCCTTAAGAACAAATATAATAGTCAAATTATTACCATAAAACCCTAATTTTCTCAAATCATAATAAAAGTTAATTGCTTTAAATGGGTCACCATTTTTGGATAAACCCTTTATCATATAATTCCAAATTAACAATGTGGGTTGTTGAATTTGATCAAATACAATCTGGGCTTTGGGTAATGTTGATGAGGAGAGAGAATATGAGCGCAAAACTTGGGAAATTGAATATGGGTCATCATGTTTTGATGTTCTAATAAGGTGACCATGAAGCTCTTTAATGGCTTTAATGGAGGTTGAATTTCTGGGAAATTGTTGGGGTCTTTTCGCGGGAAAATAGAAGCTGTTTGATTGTTGTGAAAAGGGTCTAATGAATTTCATAAGAATTTTCAGTTGAAGAAATGTAAGAAGTTAGTTATTGATTTGAAGTTTCGAACCTTGAATTTGGAGTTTTTTTTTTGACGTTTTTTTGGGTGTATTTTGGGATATTTATGAGTTTTTAGTTCCCGCCATTGGGATCCTAACAGGAGAGTAACTGAGTGAACATTTGGGCATCAATTGTGGGCCTTATTATGGGTTAATGGGCCTTTGGACTTGTAAGGATTGAGTGTTGGTCCATTATAAGTAAATATTTTTATGTGCAAAGCTAAATCATGTATAAGTATATACTTTACATCTCATCATTTACATGCAATAATTGTGATGTACATGAAATTTGGTACATAATGTAGTAAGTTGTGTTTGCAGTAGTATGAAGACTTACATGAAAAAAAAATATATACTCCAATGAAGATATATTTGTGATAATATGAAAGCATTTTATCAGCATGCTATGAATCATGTATAAAAGTTCCATAAGAACTTATGTATGACATATTCAAATATCAAGTCCTTCAAATTCTTTATTTAGAATACAAAACTCTCATAAAGTATTGGTGACTAAATTAACAACACTCAACCTGAAGTTTGAGTCTGTGAGTGCTAATTAGAATCTTATGTTCATTTCAGAACTTGATATTATAAGAATAATCCTTTTATGGTCCAGAAGAACCATAAACAAATAAGAATTACTTAAACGTAATTACTAATTTACATAAGATTAAACAATGATGTTGATAATATCACAAGTTGCCATAAATTATGATCAATATGTAATTATCAACAACTACTTTATATAGCTTCCAGAAGAAGGTATAGGTTTAATATTTATGGCAACTTGACAAATATGCAATAATGAACTAATGATAAACACAATGTAAGTATTATTTTCAAGAGTACGGAGGAATGAATATATCTTATGTTGAAGATTGAAGTCCAATCAGGAAGGATTAACTACCAAGGAACTGAATTTTTATTCTACTTCAAGTGCGAAGCTACTACCAAAGTTTTTGGATTCATTATTCTGAAAGAACCCAAGTTATGCATTTATCAGGGGGAGAAAATACGTGTTGCACTCTTTTTCCCTTAACCATGGTTTTGTCCCATATTGGGTTTTCCAGGTAAGGTTTTTAATGAGGCAATATATTAAAGCGTATTACGAAAGTGATGTACTCTTTTTCCTTCACTAGGTTTTTTGTTCCCACAAGGTTTTTCTTAGTTGAAGTTTTTAACGAGGCACACTATTCGATAATGGTCATCCAAGGGGGAGTGTTATATAATATATATATTAAGGTGGATGCCCATTATACTTATTATTGTATAATCTAGAATATTCTATATACTAGGGTTTACTGTACAAGAAACCCTACACACTTTGTGTGTGTGTATATATATATATATATGGTATTATAGTTGAATGAGAGATACACATGTATTCTCCTAATACTCTCTACAAAGACTGTATTTTCTATAACAGTATACTCATTTATTGGGGTGAAAGTAATTCGGATTAAAACCGAAGACCGAACCAAATCAAACCGTTTTGCAAATTTGGATCGGACTTTTTTGTATTGTAAAGTTTTAATTTTTCGGTTTTCTGTTTGGTCTAGGTTCAAGCCTCTCGGTATACCGTGCACCAAACTTTAGACCGAATTGTAATAAACCCTTAAGTTATTAAAAACTTTAAGCCACTACTTGTTAAGTTGTTAGGCCCAAAAGACCAAAATTTACAAAAAACCCTAAAATTCTCTATTACCCTTTTTCAAACTGTGTTTGTAGTATTTGACTTATTTAGTTATTGCATATTACTGCAGATTGCTACAAATATATTGAACACTTGAACAGGAATTGTTGTACAGAGAAAATATCTTTAAAATTTGGATTGGATTGGATCCAAAACCATAACACCAAATTTAGGTGGATCAGATTGGATTGGACTGAAATATAATATGGATTGGATTGGTCTCAAATTTCAAATACCGAAAAAAAAATATGGTTTGAATTTGGATTGGGCAATAATCCAAACCATAGACTGAACTTTCACCCCTACTCATTTACTCATATCAAAATCAAGAGTAGGGTCTCTCGATGTGACTATAAAGAGTTTTGTTCAAATAAACTGAAAATAAATGAATTAAATTGAATTAATTGGAACTAAATTCAATTGAATTAAATTGATTGGAGTTGACTGATTTGGAGTTGAACTGAACTAAAAATAGTTGAAATTAATTGTTTATCATAGAAAGAAATTAGGAACTAAATTGAATGGTGTTGAGTTGAACTGTATTAAATTGATCAAAACTGAATTGAACTTAAGCTGAAATGAACATGCCCTTAAAGGCACTAACCCACATGAGAAAGGTGGGAAGAAAATGAGACACACTCTAGAACAACACTCCAAAAGCCAAAATCAAAGGTTCTAATTCAAAGGCACCAGATGACATAGGAAGACCCTTGGACCCATTTCAAAATGCATGTTCGAAAATATTCTATAGGGTACTCCAAACTTATGTATATTGGGTTGTAAATGGGCGTAGAGGCTCTTAAAATGGGCCAGGAAGTTCATGTTGGAAAGATGAGCTCTGAGTAAAATAGGGCGGCCTTATATTGACTCAAAAAAAAAACTAAAACTGAAAACTGAAATCATGTTTTTTCCCGGATTTTGTAGTCCTAGAAAAAAAAGTCAAAATCTTTGTATGGAGTATAATGATCGGTGTATCATCAATTCGTCATGAATCATGATCAAATACTCCTTATTTACTCATAATGAAATCTTCCTAGTTGATATTTATATTCAATATATAGACTTTGATTATGTATTTAGTCAATTCTCTCCAACTTAACATCTGATGATATTCTGATTAAGACTATAGTTACAAATGGGGCCTTGATGTTTAATGGCCACTAAAGAGGTTTTGAAGTGTTACGTTTCATTCCGCATTTCTACCAAAAACACTGGATTTATATACATGATTGTATATGTTGACCTTCAACACTAACCACAAAAAACAAATGAAGTAACTTAGTGGTCTTCTAAGTTGATTAAGTCTCCAATCAAAAACTGAAAGCACTGATTTTTTTTTGAAGAAGGTTCAACTAATAAAGGCAATAACAACAAATGAGTTAAACAAATCATGTTTAGCATCATCAATTGCTTGATTATTGTCTCTAATTAAGTTTGTTAGTGGATTTTGATATGCATGAATGTGACTTAACGCCCCCCACTAGATCGACACTTTCTCTTCAAGCAAACGAAATGCTACTAACAAGTAACAGGCAGTTTGTACGAATTAATTTAGTGCAATTGTACTGTAAAGAAATCGGTTTTAGTCGAAGAACTTAATTTTAAAATTCAGATATTGATATCTATCATTACCATATACTATTTTCGAAATCACTAAACTGAACAATATTGGTCATTCGATCACACCAAATTTATTGATTGATTAGAAAAGGTGAAAAATGCACGAGTATAATACTTGATAGATAATCTAATATTCATGTACAGAGTACTTCGTACCTTGATGGTCATAAATAAAGTGAGAGCTCAATCTCTTAATTAAGTTGATGCTAACATGTGTGCAACGGATTTGTTAATGCTAATAAGTTGCTAATTAACTAATGTCTAACGGCAGCTAGCGCTCAGCCGCTCATTAAATCGATCAAAGAAATATCAACAAAGTTTAATAATTTAATTAGTGACATTATTTCGTGTTGTGGGTTGTAACTTGTAAGACGAAAACCCGGATTAAGAGACGCTTAATTACTTTGTTACTACTAATAGCTCCATGATATTAAAGTAGTAGAAATTGGTTGAGCATTATAAAGCTATTGGGTTAGGGGATGAGAGGTGTTAATTATATTTCTCATAGTTGATCTATTATTTATTTGGTCCGATCCTACTAATGATAATTTAGGAAAATGTAGTTATACGTAATGGTTTAGCATGTCAACTTTAGGCTTATTCTCAAACAACCTAAAAACGAATGTAGGTGCAAGTAAGTTTACCTAATCATACAAGAGCAAAGAATTTGCAATTTTCAATGGTTATTTAATGAGGTTGACTTCTTTTAGTAAGGACTAAACAACTTCAATTAACATTATCTCTTGAGTGTACTTAAAGAATTTTAAATCACAAACCAATTAATGAGTAGAAGACTAATCAGAAACTTGGAAGTTGTATACAAGAGACAGAGATGCCCTAGATTTCATTCAGCTTGTTGGTTTCCTTCATGGCTTGCGGCAATAATAGCATTGTGCAAGCAATGTACAAAGAGTCAAAACCACTAATTACAATTTCTCATCCTCCTAAGAAATTTGTGAAACCTCAAGGGTACTTGGTGAAAAATTGTTAAAAAAGAAACCTTATAACATGATATATTTCTATGCATCCTCCATGACAATAACACCCAAGCCTTTCTTGTTTATGTGATACTGTTTTATGGCCTTTTAAATTCCAAACAACTGTTCTAGGGCCCTATCGTGACACATCAACTATTACGTAATAACTCAAGTCATTCTTTTCCGAGACATCAAAACCTTTAAAACCCTCAAAACATCACAAATGACTCCTCTTGTCCCAACCCAAAGAAGACCATCATCTTCATGGCCTTGTGAAGTTGTGATGCTTGATGACCTTTTGTGTCCAAAACAACTATCCTAAGGCCTTCTAATAACACATCAACTAGCTATCAGTTTAAAAACTTAAGCAATTATTTTCTTGGACTTTAAAACCTCAAAAAGTACAAATCTTATTAATGTTTGTTTTCACCGGAAATAATTTAAACTATCGAAAATACGTACAATTATTAATTATATTGTTGCATGAACATTTGTTTATAGTAAGTATAAATCATGAGATACCTATTATAATTATTAAGTAAGATTCTTGTTAAACAAAAAAAATGAGTTTATAGATAAGATGGCATAAAGCCATAAACAAAGTACGAAAGACGTGTTAGATCAAAAATTGTTTTGGTAAACCCAAAACAAATATGCCGGCTGACCCCACATACTAGTCACAATTTCCACTTCCTACTCCACACCAAAATGCACGTCTTTCTTTCCCTCAAACGTTGAAACACTTGAACCCATTCACCAACTTATCAACTCCACTTTTAACACCCACACACACACACACACACACTCACATTCTCTTCCCAACTTTCCACTCTTCACCTCACCTCACAATTACCAAAACTTAAACCTTATTTAACTAACCAAAATAAAATGTACACACAAAAACATTCCAAACCTTTACTCTCTTCATTCTATGTTATAAAACCTTACAAAAACCTCCTAAACCCCCAAAACCATTACAAATGGCTCCTCTAACCCCAATTCAAAGAAGATCATCATCCTTATCATCTTCATGTTCGTCAACAAATGGTATCAGAGCAACCCTGGCGATAGCGGATACAGCTTCATGGTACTGTTCCATTATCATAGTCGCCTTAATCTTGTTCATGATCACTTTCAGAGGAGACACCTTCAACTCTTACTATGATGTTGTCGATGCTGATGATGATCAAAATCATGATAAAAACTTCTTCCCTAACAACAATTTCAGCAACATGAAAGGTGGCAACTTACTCAGCTATCGTCCTTGTGACGAAACCTACGTTGTGAGTGAAGGAGAAACACTTCATACAATTAGTGATAAGTGTGGTGACCCCTATATTGTTGAGCGTAACCCCCATATTCATGACCCTGATGATGTTTTCCCTGGACTTGTTATCAAGATTTTGCCTTCTCCTTCTATCAGCAATAATAGAAAGCTTCTACGGTAGATAGTTTGTCATAGTATTTTTCAAGTTTTAAACCTTTTAGTTTCATATAATTATCATACAAACCAACAATAAAACAGAGGATTCTGTTTCATAGAATTATGTAATATGTATAGTTGTATATTTTACCTTTTTTTTTCTCTTACCTTCTTATGTACAGGCTTAAAGGATGATAAAGTAATGTTAGGAATGTGAATAAAAACTATGCATGATATCTTCGGTATATACATGATTCTTTTCTATTGTTCTTAGTTACTCTATTAATCTACGTGTTAGTGATAGAGTATATAAACTATTCTTAGACCTTAACCATCAGTTTAGGTTTTTGATTGATTTTCTCCTCTTATATATATATATGGTATCAAATCCAGCGTGACAGAAAAGTCACAGGTTCGAATCTCATCCACTCCTTCTTTTTAAGTGGATTGTTAAGCATTGGGTATGGCAGGTCCTATGTTGTATCCACATTTCTTGCCCAACAGGCTCTCATATGAGAGGACTTGATAAAGTATATATATATATAAACTGTTCTTGAACCTCAACCATCAGTTTAGATTTTTGACTGAGTTGTTATGTTATAGTTAGGTTTATATTGGTTTGAAACATAGGATATTTAGTTCATATCAATTTGAAAAATAGTATTGTTCTTAGTATATCATTAGGTATTAACAATCTAAAAAAATATAGCGACTAATTTGAGTCGACAAAAGTAAATTATGAAGTAGTAGTTACTGAAATATGAAAAGAAGAATATGCTTCATTTCATTGAATTTCTTCATCCTGATAAACTTTGCACAATGCACGTTTACTTTCTGTTACAAAAGTGGAAAATAATTTCCCTTGTCATTCACCCTTTTTCTTACACAAATTCTAAGCCGCAAGAAAAGGAATATTTTGCTTCACAACATTGAATTCCATGTATTTGAGCTCAAGTTCCTTAGATGACATAAGAATTTTGTATTTACTATACTATTTTATGTCTTTTCACTTTTGTTTTCCCCTCTATAAAGTTTTGTTCTATGACTTTCAATTTCTGTGTCTTAACCACTTAGTTATTGTCTAAGTAAGCACACATAGAATGATATGCACCGTATTAAATAATGCTGAATATTAGCCACTTAATAAGGATCGAAAGTTTGATTGGAAAACCAAAAGGTTCTTTTTTCTTTTGTTTGTTCTTACTTCATATTTATTCTTATAGTTCTTTAAACAATGGTCAATGAAGATGCCCATTGCCATTACTTATAGTTCTTTGAACAATGGTTAGTGAAGAGCCGAAACCGATCTTGAAGAGCCCTATAGTGTTCCAAAACACGTGGTAAAAAATAAGGCAGGAACAAGACGACGCTCAGTACAACCCCTTCGAAAGCCGATAATGATGGCTATGATCGAGTCCCTGTTTTCGGAGGTTCGGGGTCCGAGGGAAAAAAAATAGCTCAACATTTTATAGGGTTCCCCTATGATAAAAAAATGGCTTTGTTACAGCATTTCGAGGTTCAAAAGGTCAGGTCCCAGGAGAGTAAAAAAAGATTGACGTGGGTTTTCCAAAATCCTTAAAACGGAGTGAACATAACACAGAAGAAAGTTGTTCGAAAGAGAACAATACATTATGTATATATGTGGGTTTTATGTGTAGGTATAAATACATTTATATAAATAAGGAGTTAAGGTGAAATGAATTCTTTTTGAATAAAGAAAAAATAATAATTTAATTTGTTTGAACGTTCCAGGTTATCGAAAAAAATTTGCTAAAAATTTTACATGGAGCCTCTAGGGTCAAACAAATGCCCTCGAGCAACTTATCAAGCCAGAGTTCGAATGGTTGTAAGACGATCCCGAGAGATCGAAAGATTAGTGTACCTTTTTTTCCGGAAATTCTCTAAGTAGGTAAGATAGGGAGTTTTTAGAGGCCAAAATTAAGTGTGGAGTGTCTTGTAGTAAACTAGAATTCGTGGGAGAAAAACAAGGCAAAAATAAGACGAAGCTCAGGACAATCCTCTAAAACTCGAAAACAAAGGCAATAGCTCACGGTTTTCAGGGGTTTCGGGGTATTTAAGTCTTATATGTGGCATGCCACACCATTAAGTAATGGTTTGGCTGGCCCATATAATATTGGATTTTAGTTTGAACCCAATCATTTTGAAGATTCTTTAAATTTTTTCTTTTAAAAAAATTGCATTTTGTTTTCTTTCTCAATACTCCTTTCACATTATTTCACTTCTTCTCCTTTATTATTCCATACAATTCTTGTTACGGTATACTAATTTCTCCATTCTTTTTTCATTCTCTGTTTTCTTCACCTTCAATATTTTAGAATATTCTTGTTCTAATCTACTACTTTCTTCATATATATTTTTTGTCTTTCGTTTTTGCTACAATTTTCTTATTTTTCATTTTTATTCTTTTTATTTAATGCTTGATACTCATTGATTCATTAACTAGAAATTATAGTGGTGTAATTTGTATCAATTTATTGAATTGATTAGTGTTTTTTAATCAAAAGTTAGTTGCTTTTTACAAAATTTGTTGGTCATTGTGAATATTATAAGTTATTTTCATGAAATACAGGCATTATTACATTAACTGTACTCATTAAGTATAATAGTATGTGTTTATAAAATGATTTGATTACTAATTTGTTGATTTTTTTAAAAGTTGCTAACTACGTGGTCATTATTTTTGGGTTATTAAGTTATGTTTATTGGGTTGGTAACCACAAATTTAGCAATAAGTATCCCCAAATTCACTAGTTAGTAACCCCAAATTTAGTAATTGGTAACCCCAAATGCAGTAATTAGTAATCTCAAATTCACCAGTTAGTAACCCCAAACATATAAATTAGTAACCCCAAATTCAGCAGTTAGTAACCCCATAAATAAATTAGTAACCTTAAAAATATAAGTCAGTAACCAAAAAACATATAAATCATTAACCCCAAATCTATTAGCTACTTAGTAGCTCTAGAAAAAATAAATAATAATAATAATAATAATAACAATAACAGTAACGGAGTAACCACAAATCCAGTAATTCCAAACCCCAAATTAGTAACTCCGGCCAAACACAAAAATCAACATTCTCAAATCTAGCAATTATTAACCCCAAATTTACTACTCTGTAGTTAGTTATTATCCTTAAACGTATGATCAGTAACCTCAAATCAGGCAGTTGATAACCCCAAACGCATATGTTAGTAAACCTAAAACTAACGGTTAGTAACTCAAAAAATATAAGTTAGTAACTCCAATTCAATATTTTAAACGATTAAAGATTTAGTATTATTAAACTATATCAATATGGGTCTCTGTTTGTAGAAAATAAAAAAACATGAATTTTGATATTTTTATTTTAATTTTTAAAATTGTACTTTTTTGTAATATATACATTTGAAAAAAAAATTGTGATTTTTTCTCTCTCTCCAATTGTTATTGGATGAGAAGTATTGCTATTGAAAAAAAAAAAAACAATAAAGAAATGAAAGCTCATTATTTTTATTTGTAATATCTAACTAATGACTATTGAGCATGTCGCACCGTCAATTACCGTGTGGTCAACCACCCAAGAAACAGACTCATCTCGAAAACTTATAAGACAATCTTGGAAAAAATGAAAAGGCTAGTGTAATATTTTTCATAAATTTTGAAAAAAAGAAATATAAGAACTTTTTAAAGGCCAATACCGAGCATGGAGCATAGACATGGAAGAAAATTAGCATGAAAATATGACAAAATTCGTTCGCGGAATGCTATTCGTCGCCCGCGAAATCCTTAGTGTCCCCGAATTTTGCCACAAATTTCCAAATTCGCCGTTGACCTTATTTCCTCCATCTAATACTCACCCTTACCTTTCTCTTTCTAAACCACCATCATTCTCAACACTTCTCTCTAAACACATCTCACAAACACTTTAGTTGAATATTTATAAAATTAATGACTTAATTAATTATAAGCTCTAAGCTTTACAACACTTAAAAAAATTTAAATAATAATGCTAAGTAGATTAACAACAATAAACTATAATTACTTAATTAGTTAAATTAAATAACAAAAAAAAAATTGTGACACCTTCGTCCAAGGTAGACGAAGGTCAACACATAATTTTTTTTCTCAATATTTGAGACATGCTTCTCAATTAGACGAATGTATGTTGATACCTTCGTCTAATTGAGATGCATGTCTCAAATATTGAAAAAAAAATTAAAAAAAAAAAATTATGAGACCTGCGTCTCAATTAGACGAAGGTATCAACATACCTTCGTCTAATTAAGACTCGTGTCTTAAAAATTAAAAAAAAAAATTAAAAAAATATTTATGAGACGCATGTCTTAAAAATTGAAAATAAAATAAAAAAAAATTAAAAAAATTAAGTAAGTGTGTGGTGGAGCAGGTATGGGGTGGTGGTGGTGGTGGAGGATTTTTTAGTGAGAGAAAGTGATTTGAAGAAGAAAGGGCAAAATTGGAAATTTTGGTGAAAATACGAGCGATAGTAAGGGTTTTACAGGCGACGTTTATCGTTTCAGAGTTCGTGAAAATCCAATGGTTCATGCAGGTGGCAACATGCATAATAAAAGGGTGTTCTTGCGTGTAAATGGAACTGCAAAAACATGTAGGTGGCAACCTTATTTTCTTAAATTTTGCAAATTAGGTATTATATTAATTTGTAATCATGTTTTACAAGTTTAATATAAGATCCACTGCATCATCATGTTGTACAAGTACATAATCAGATCATTTGTAGTGATAAAGAGTATCCTATCCACGTGGCGAAACCGCAATGGATTAGATTATTAGAAACTAGAAAGTGCTTTAGTTGGATCAACTATTCAACTCCACCACCGTCCCACTGCCAATCCCATACTTCCATGCCGTGCCAATATTGTACATAAAACAATCAACATGTATGGTAATGCTTAAAGCCATATATATAAGTGATATTTGAAAACTTCTAATATGGTATTTGTAGCATTACTATTACAGTATTGGTAGGTTTTATGTTCGATTTAAAAGATCTAATTTGATGAAAGATAACTTATTTAGTGATCATGTAATTTATAACTTATAATTAAACTTTATGTACTACCTTCATTTCATATTAATTGCAATAATTAAATATATTATTATTTTATAATGCAAATGGTAAGACAAACATGATAATGATATCATCTTCTATGAGTGTTTTATGCCAAATTTGATTGTTGAATAGTGACCAGTGAGAAACAAAAAATAATGAGGGTTTCATATGCAAAAAGTGCACCAATGACTGTACACTTGAGTGGTGCTTGCGTAGGAACATTAACATTAACTAATGGAGCAATATATTTTTGAACCTACAAATGAATATCCAATCGAAGGCCCAAAGAATTAAATCTGTGATTTTAGATCTGGTTTTGGGCCCACAGCTGTATTTTATGGGCCTTTCAAATAAACATCTGACATTTTTTAAAGTCCCTGTTATTGGGCCAAGCCCAAATAACAAATGAACTTGATGATTTTGGGCCAGTGGACTGTATCACTGTAGTTCGTGCAGTGTTACTGTTACATACTCTTCAAAACTTCTACCTTGTTTTTTTCAAGCCTTGAAGTTGGTGGTATTGAAAAAATAGGGGTATTTTAGGGTTACCGTAAAAGTAATGGTGACTGGTGAAGCCTAACAAAATTTATAAATTGGGTATGCGATGTCCCTGAAAGTATGGAAATGACTATCATATACGAAGTGAAGTTTTGAACAAGTGTTCTATCTATGTATGTGACAAAAACATTTTAGATTTTTAGGAAATCTTCTTAGTAGTATTTTAATTAAATAAATAAAATTAGGGGCCGTTTGATTTAACAAGGGAATGTGAATGAGGTCGGTAATGGGAAACAAGATGAATGGAATGAAACAAGCTTAGATTTAGGATGTTGTTTGTTTTAGGAATATAAACAGAAATTACAACCACCACACAAAAACCATTTCTCCATCTTGTCCAGCCAACATAATTAAAAACCCCCACCACTCAGCTGCCCCGCGCCGCCCTTTCTCGCACTTCGCCGCACCTTCCCTACCACCACGCCGTCCTTCGCGACCCTTCCCCTCCCTCAAATCCACTCCTCCACCATGCAAAAGCATATATATGAATAGATTGGACTTTAAACCACCCTAAAAACCGGTGAATAGATCCGAGTTAAGTAAATGAATAGACCGATATTTCGCTGCATGAAGGTAATAACCGATGAGGTTTTGGTTTTGCAGGTTAGGGAGGGGTTTAGGAGGAATTTCTTGTTGAGAGGAGGGGCTGCGATTTTGCGGCGAGTGGGTGGTGTCGAGGGTGTGGAATCTGGAGGTGTTGACATGAAGAGGAAGGGTATGGAAGGGGTGGGTGAGGGGCAGCTGCGATGGGTGAAGGGTGGAGGTGGAATAGTTTGGTGTTTCTGTGGTGGTGGTGGACTAATGGGTTGATGGTGGACCGGTGGGATTGGTGGTGTGGTATTGACCGAGGAATGGGAATAGGAAAGTGGAGGGGGGGGAATCAATTTAGAAGAATTTGGGGGAATGAGTATGAGAAAGGGAACGATGAAAATGCTCTAACAAACATCAACAGGAATGAAGCCATTTGTTTCCCATTTCCATTGATAAATACTCCCAACCAAACGGCCTCTTAGTACTTTCATCTCACTCTATGCAAATTAGAATACCAGAAATTTTCTGGTCCGGAATTTTCGGAACCAAAAAATGCATTTTGTGTCCGATCCGGAAAAGTGGAATTCCGGAAATTCGAATATACGAAAAACCTGGATCGGAAATCCGGAATTCTGGATCCGGTTTTTTTAACCAAATTTCTTCTAAAACACTCATTTTCCTTTAAAGGATATCCGGTTTATGTTTTCCTTAAAAATCCGGAATCCAAATTTTAAAACAGGATATTCGGTCCAGTTTTTCGGAACGAAAATTCGGAATCGAAATTTTTTACACACCCCTACTTTCATCGTTATGGTTGTTTCAACAAAGCATTTTAGGGCCGGAGGCAGTTGGGAGATCAATGTAAGCTAAGACATAGAAATTTTAAAGTCAAACTAATAATATTGCACCGCCGTTAAGTGCTTAATGCTATCAATTTCAGAGTAGTTAAATATTTAATGTTCTCATTATCTGTTATTTGCTTGGTTATTTATGTAGACAGTGCTATACAAGATCCAAAGGATTAAGAGTTCAACGGCTACATATGTGTTGGTGTTGGGCAATGGCGGCATTTACTAATGTCATCCAATGATCCAAACCCAAACTTAACATCACAAGTTCACAAGTGCAAAAGGGACATTTGATCATCTTTTGACTAGTTTGTTTAATGCTCAAGATCCCCAACAATACTTAAGCTGTACAAAATTAGGAGAGAATTAAATTAAGTGGTTCGGACTTTGGCATGGGAACATATAAGCTCAGCGGTCTGGGATCCACCATAAACCTAAAGAATCTTTGACACTTCAGTTCAGTTTAATTCTGTACAATTCAGTTCAGCTCATCTCCATTATAATTATTACGGAATGGAGTACTTTATTTCAGTCTACTTCTCTCCGATTCAGCTCACTTCATTTCAATTCGGTTCAACTCCGTTTCAGTCCAAAAAAAACAGGGGCTAAGTATCAATATGAGGAGTAACCCACAAATCTTATAAGTTAGCAATTCCCTTTCTCATTCTTCAATGTGGAATTCACAAACATGCAGTTTCATATTGTACTCTTAACAACTTAGATCTTCATCTAACTCTATCTCCTCTATCCATCAAGTTGCCATTCTTTAATTTCTTTTAGTCTCTTTATTGGGATTTTACTTAGTCTTCGTCTTATTCAAACCATCTTATACGATATTTGTGGCTTCATCTTATTTTCGATAGAATCAATGATATCCCCTATCATCTTTCTAATAATCTCACCCTTTATTTTTATCATTTCTTCTGTACCGTACCCACACATCCAATACAAAATATACGCATCTCTATCACATTCATTTTATTGTGCGATTTGATCATTTGAGCCATGTCCAAGTAAATAGTAAACGAATGCTTGAAAATTAGATCCCCTATAAATATTAAAGAGCAATTCATCCTAAGCTTCCTTCACTTTTCATGGTATTATCGTCAAATCCCATTTCAATTTAACTTGGAATACAATAAATACTCATAAATAATTGGGATAGATCTTATACATTCAACTAATAACAATACAGTGTTAGAAATCAAAATTTATGAAGAGAGGACAAGGGCACATGATTTATAATCCACATTAATAATACAGATTAATTGCACCTTATGTTATGATTGAAACACTGCGATAGTTGTGAACTAGTAAGTTGTTGGCTAGGGTTTTGCTTTGATCATTTGTTGAAATTAATTCATGTTGCAAACACCAATCACATCATACATTCACACACAAGGTCTTCTTGTATTAAATTTTAGGGGATAAAAAGACCACACCCTCCAATAAATTTTTCCAACAATATATACTCCTATAGATCGGAGAAATTTAGTTTGCTAGTAAGTCAACTTGTTTGGTAGGATCATATTTCCTCAAGGACCATCAAATTAAGATTGAGGGTTAGGGTAGGTTCGCTAGTACTATCGCTTTAAATATTCCTCTCCTGTTTGTAATATATAATTCGAATTTTTGCTTGGGCAATGTCCGGGTTGGCCACAATTATCAAATATGTTTTTATTTCTTTTTTATAATGTATTTTTTGTTTAGTTCGAAATTTGATTGCAGGAGTTGTAACTTGTAATACGATAAGTTATTAATTAAAAAAGCAAAATAAGTAAATAACTATAAAGAACTTAGGATAAAAATAATAATGTCATAGTTTTTTATGCAAGTGATTAAACGATACAAATCAAAAACTCATCCATTATAGTTACAACTTATAAGTCTTTTTTATCCATTATTTTGAAATATTAAATATCAAATTTATTATGGATTGGTGGTTAAATTTTCATTTTTTATTTCAAATGTCATGAGTTCAATTTCTAATAGCTACGCATGATCTGTATTCCTTTTAATATATTGTATGATGCCATTCAAAAATAATATGCAGTACTAGGTAATATTTATCTTAAGTTCTTTTGTAGAATAACTCAAATGCAGTTATCTTAAATTGAAAATCTAATAAAATTCGTTCTCTAGAATTCTTAACATATATTTTTTGATATTACTTGTTATGTCTAGCTACTTAGCTAGTTTAGCTAGTTTAGCTCATCAATGCACAACTAGCTAGTAATGTGTCTCAATTGGAGTTCTTCTCTGACCTCTGTCCATCGTTCGTTGTCCATATATTTCAGCCTTCACTTTCTATGTGATCATTTGGTGACTTTGGCATTGATCAATCATGCATCCCATAATTAAAAGCTTACCGGCTTTTGGTTGGAACTTGGAATGTTGGGAAATTAGTTGAACAACAAGCAGTTATATTTGATAGAATCATGAGCTTACCTTGTGATCGAATTATGTGATGTCATTGTAGCGAGATATAAAAATCACAACTTTAAATTTCATCCACGACTACTCTTCTCAAAGTGGAATATTAAACACTGAATATGAAAGAGTTTATAACGTATACATCAAAATTAGAAGCTCAATTGACTTTCATATAAGATGACGTGATAGAATATACTACTCATTAC
Source organism: Suaeda aralocaspica (assembly GCA_016808085.1). Taxonomy (NCBI): domain Eukaryota; kingdom Viridiplantae; phylum Streptophyta; class Magnoliopsida; order Caryophyllales; family Amaranthaceae; genus Suaeda; species Suaeda aralocaspica. The sequence continues at coordinate 4,581,225 of PYUH01000049.1, forward strand.
TGCTTTTTAACCACCAACTTGAATTTTTATTTGAATTGATCCTAAAGGCCCTGATGAAGTGGTGAATGTGAAATGGGCCTGCGTGAAATAAGAAAAATGACTGCATAGTGGCTAGTGAGTGAGTAACTTGGAAAAACTCAACTTGTGATTGAAATTGGATACTAAGTAAAACTTTTGAAGACATCCTAGTTATGGGTGCAGGTCCAATATGCTGAGAGTGATCTTATGATGATATAATCGTATCATTTAATGTTTTCGTACTCTTGCTAGTATTGTAATACACAAACCTCTGTTAATTGTAAAATTGTGTTTATATATAATTTATGATAATGACAAAGGGTCTAGATTGGAGTCCTATTATCAGGTGTGCATTCAACCTAAATTGCTCGTCACACACATTTAAGGGGGGGAGAATGAGGAATCCTCCCAAATGTGTACAGTGAAGCTCGAACCCAGACATTACTCCTGGAATTCGATGGGTGGTACCACTGCACCAAATCAATTTCCTCTTATACAACAATATATTATGTGATTGAATATTTGGATATTATATACGTAGTATGTATATGATTATAGCCTTATAGGAAGTACTTCTAATACTACCACTGTCCACTATTTTGTGGCGTTGCAACAATACAATTGTTGATACATATTTCATACCATTCTTATCTTCAATTATGTATTTGTATATAACAATTAGGTACCAATAAAATACCTACATATTGTGATGAACCAAAAGATTCATTTCAATATGTACTCGTAGTACTCCGCATTTTATTGGAAAATAAGTACATAGGTTTATTAGGAGAATGTTTTTTTTTTTTTTTTTTAACTGTATTTTGATTGTATAAAATTAATGTTAAGAGTTAAGTAGTACTTAAAATACTACTCCGTATATAAATATAGGGGAAATGGGAGATAGTATTGCAATGGATGAAAATTCCACACGGATACTACCACACTCCACAGTCCACAGACATTTATTAAATTTCCGCTACCACTCTATTGGTTAGGTGAGCATTTAACTATTAAATGCAATTATTATGATTGATTTATAGCATTTAATGCAACCAAATGTTTTTAAATTTTGAATATTTTATGAGCATAAATGGTAATATACTAATATTAATTAGGTAGCGGTTTTAAGTAGCCTCATATTTTAAGCAATTGCTTTGCAACTTCTCTCTAATTAATTTAGACTAATTATTATCTTTCAGTTTATTTATAGACCGGGCGATAGGCTCCCTAGGAGTTCACTACATGAATATAGCTGATTGGCCAATTATAAATTATAATGATTTTAATGAGCAGTTTGTAACATTCTTCAAATACCAAGAAAGTTGGATTAAAAATAACACAAAGTTACATATTGATAATTTGATATGCATTATATATTTCATGCCGAAACACCATTCGAAAAAATGTTGAGTATAACTAAAATTAGATTAACATAAACAAAAGTCGCTAGCAAATACAGTTTACATAGTAAAAATACGTGGTTTGACCATTTTAATTTGGTGAGATACACTCACATAAAAATCATCTAAATATAATGTACGAAGTATGAAAATTAATAACTCTGTTTTATTTTTTCCCAGAAAAGCCAAATAATGTGGATTTAATCCACTTTGCACCATGTATCAATACCACCATTATTGCTTGTGTACTTATGTCTTTGGCTAAGGGTTTTTGTTTTTTTTTTTGTTTTTTTTTTTGTTTTTTTTTTTTTTTTTTTTTTGGTTGGTTATAGAAACTCCAAATCCAAACCATATTATTTCGGTTATGAATTTCCACTCCAATCCAAAACAATCTAAATTTCACTCAAACTAAACCAGACCAAACAATTCGGTGTTGGGTTTTGGATCCAAACCAACCGAATTCTAGTCATACTTAATTGTTTACCAGAAATCTAGAAAAATTCGATCTTGAATCTTGGTATAATGCCTTACTTTCAAACTATGTCAAAATTTAGTTCACCAATAACAAATTAGAAACAAAGAAAGTAAATTTAGGGCTATTGTAGTAGTTTACATCATTCTTTAAATAACACCAAGTAATTAGTTTAAAATTCAATAATACTAGATAAGTGTTGAATCAATT
>PYUH01000049.1:4583349-4602207 GCA_016808085.1 Suaeda aralocaspica
ACAAATTCTTTGGCTAGTTATAAAGGAGTACTTATCTCTATTTTGGTGTTCTCAACATACTCGAACTAGTGGCATCCCCTCCGACTTAAACTTCTGAAGGATCTAGCCCTAGGGTCAAACCCTCCTACAGTCCAACCTGATATCCACAAGTTTCCCTTTTAGATGAGCTAGTTAGACCACCCTATTCTCCTCGTCTTATTTTGTTTATTTTAATTTCAATCCTTAATAAATTGTTAATGACTTCAGCAAAAATAAGTTAAGATAAGTAAAATAAGTTCAGTTCAGCAAAAATAAATTGAGAAAAACAAGGCCTTAGTGTGTCGAGCGCTTCTCATGATCAGAATCTGTATGGCTGCCCACACTTTAGTAAAACAGTGGGAAATAAGTTTTGTTCAAATCATAGTACCCTTAGAGGCTTAGCACACAGAAATGCAATACTAGTATACTATGTACAAACGTAGTCAACTAGTAACTTATTCAAAAGAGATACAACAATTAATTGAATAAAGGAGATAAAATTATCACTAGATAGGGTGCCGCCTTAAATGTGTACTACTCGTTTTCATTGAATTTGTGCCCCCACTCACCACTCAGACAGAGACCTATCTTTGTGTAAAATACATAACAACCAAATTTTTCTTGAAGGAAAAAAAAAGAGGCTAGAGCATACCCTCCAGCAATGTGTAATTAATGTTCGATCCTTCCAATAGTGGTTATATTATATGTATCATCACAGATACTACTACTAGTCAATCAATTGAGCGTATTGAATCATAAAAGAGAAATATCCATACATTAATTAACCAAGTACATGGTGCAATTTTTGATTTAGGTTCACCTATTAGGGCGTGTGAAGTGGCTCTCGAGGATTTCAATAATCAATGGTCTCGAACACAAGGTCATCGAAGGTCGATGTTTGGACCACCTAATAGGGTTACTTATCATGGCAATCGGGGAGTTTATAAAGGAAGCCTAACAACAGAATACGAATCGCAACTCTTTCAAAAAAAATCAAAGAAACTTGATAATCAATGCCTAAAAAAGATTAAATCTAATTAGGTAGTAGTGTAGTATTGAATATGAACATAGAGTAGCATTAGCGTATTACTAATTCCACCATTACAATTTTTTATTCTCAGCCATGCCAATAATCAAAACCAATAAATATATATACTACTAGCTAATTAGAAGACTTTGGTTACGTAAACCAATCATTCCCTTGTATTTGCAAAACTGCACCATCTTTGCCATAATAAAAATATGCACCATTTTTCATTTACGTAATACCATTTTTATTGCCGTACTATTCCAAGAAAGTGGGTAAGAATATAATTACAAGTGCTTCACAATTGTGTTATATGTCTACAATTGTACTTCTTGAGCAACTTTATGTCATGCCAATTTTATGCATCCTCCTCCTGTCACCATCACAGAATATCACAATCCTCTAGATAGAAGATTTAAGTATATATCTTTTTAAAAATTTGAGGTTGTGAAATCAATTGCGACATGTTAAATCCGATGTAATTTCACTAGTAATTGCCCCGCATCAAAGAAAGAGGAAATATTTAACTAGTTCACAGAAGGCACAACCTTAGGAGTGTACTCTTCCTATTATCAATTAATTTTAGGGTGAAATCCTTTTAGGCTTGTAAGTTGGTTAGTCTCATCTTTATTGTTGGGTTACCAAACCCATTTATTTTAAACATGAAATTTTACATCACAAGACACACTTTTACACTTTGTTTGAATACAAGGAAATGAAAGGAAAAGGAGGGAAGAGAAAAGAAAGAGGACAAACCCAGTCCCTGTGGATATATGGTAGAATAAAGAAGGGGAGGGAGAAGAATCCGTTCTCCTTCCTTATATAAACACAGATCACTATCCTCTAAAAGTGGAGAGATTGAAAGGGAAAATGAAGCCCCTATCTTCCTTCCGTTTCTCTCACCCTTCCCTTCCCTTCTCTTCCATATGTTATTCAAACATAGTGTTAGGATAGAGAATTTTCCCTACCTGTCTTGCTACCTTACAAGATGGGTTGATCTACATGAGGTTCACCGTCTCAAGCTAGAAAAAAGCTTTGCTTATCGACGAGGCACTTATTTGTATTGTAACAATTGTATAGCAATTCTTGGTGAAACGGATCAACCAATCACATGAAATGACATGTTTACATGAATTGCACAAACATAAATATTCAAAACATTTCAATTCATATTTTGATAAATCTAGAAGAAATCTTTTCATACAACAAGGTGTGGTAAAACTTACAAAAAGGTCAAACATAAATAAGACAAAAAAAAAGGTACATAGTTAGCCTATACAAAACTAACAAAAGTGACCAGTAAAAAAGTGTCTGCTCCTATAATATAGAAAGCATATGATATGATCTTCTTTGTTCTGGCATAAAACTGAGTTTGTTTTGATTGGTGCGTCAATTACATACATACTCTCTCATTTCAGGTTACTGCAATCCAACATTATTTCACCGACATTAATAACAATGAATTATTATTATTTTTTTTATAAAAAAAACCGTTTCTTTCATTCTGTAAAGCCAAGTATATGGTATTCAGAAACAGGCATTAAATGACCATGGTAAATAAATCTAATAATTTTTGGACTTATTAAAACAAATACTAGATATATACTCCACTACTTATGAATTTATGATACGTAGTATATGTCTATATCAGTGGAATAACTTAAAAAACGTCCTAGTTGCATGTTGCATGTTGCACTGCTGAATATTTACAACAGTACAGTTCCAAGGGTGAACTTACATCAATGGTGCACAATTGAGCTATATTACTGACATATATCCCATCCCAAGAAATTAACTCCATAATGTATAATATGTAATCCATAATATGCTTGAAAATTAAGGGATAACACAATTGGGATGGGGATGAACGGATGATACTCACATCTTTGAGAGTGGATTAGATATTTTTAGGTGCTTTGATCGAGTACATATAAAGAGATAACGGTGACACACCTTGGAATAAATCATCGTAAGGTGGCTTATGAGAAAGAGGACTACCTAGGTAGGGACGTTAGTGTGGTGTTGTGTTTAACATAAATAGCACAGACTTTTTAAGAAATTGGCATGCCAAAATCATCTTTACTACAATCAAATGTTCATTTATTCCGAACTTGGTTCCATTTTCATAATAGTCATCGGCAGTGTGCGTGTCCACGTTCCTAGACATTTCATTTGCCGTAAAAAGGGAGTGAGTCCACTCAACTCATCAAATATGAGGGTACATGTTGGACAATAAGACAGTGTTGAGGGAGACAACTAGTGTCACAACTAGAAAATCCAAGCTTTTTTTTTTTTGAACTAACTTCAACAGTTAACAAAACACAATGAATAACCTCCCTGACTTTGCGTAGTGGAGTATTGAATTGAATTATTATTATTTTTTTCCCTTCAATGAAGCAGAAAAAAGAAATTATAAATATGGGGGACAATGGCAAGCTAAGGAGAAGCTCAGTGTACGTACAATTAGCATGCTTTTCTAAATCTAGGTGATGCAATCTTTAGATGAATAAGTCTCAAAAAAACTAAGTTGTTGAACAATAAGATTACCTTATTTTGTGACAAAGGAAGAAAACAAGATCTTTTTACCTTAAGTAATCACTAAAATTTCTCGCTGATGCATCACGTTCAGAGTATTTAAAGACGAGTAGTTGCCTCCCATTATATTTTGTTGCTTCTGCACAAAATTAAAAAGCTCAGATTACTAGCTCATGTTTGTTCTGGAATTGAAGATCGATGTGTTAAGGAGAGAAAGAAATGACGCAAAAGAACAAGGATTGTAGAACAAATAATAAAAAAGAATAGTGACTTTGAGGGATTGAGGTATTTAGCTAGAGAAAGCAAAAGAAGGAATGAAGAACGAAATTAAAAAAAGAAAGAACTACAAATGGCGAAAAATGAAGCACATAAGGAACATGAGATTTAAAGAGAGTTTAAAAGATATTGAAATAGAGTCACTAACTCCATTTATATTTTTAGGGTTTTATTCATTTTTGGGCCTTAAGCCCTTGATGTAGTTTAGGCTTTTATACGGTTTGGTGTACGGTTTGGTGTACGGTTTTTATTTCTCCGCACCAACTCCAAACCGAACACCGAATTTTTAAAAAATTTCGCTCCAAACCGCACCAGAATTATAAAAAGTCCGAACCATAATTTAAAAATAGTTTGGTGCGGTGTGGTTTTCGGTTTTAAACCGAATTAGTTTCACCCCTACTCGAACTAGTGGCATCCCCTCCGACTTAAACTTCTGAAGGATCTAGCCCTAGGGTCAAACCCTCCTACAGTCCAACCTGATATTCCACAAGTTTCCCTTTTAGATGAGCTAGTTAGACCACCCTATTCTCCTCGTCTTATTTTTGTTTATTTTAAGTTTCAATCCTTAATAAATTGTTAATGACTTCAGCAAAAATAAGTTAAGATAAGTAAAATAAGTTCAGTTCAGCAAAAATAAATTGAGAAAAACAAGGCCTTAGTGTGTCGAGCGCTTCTCATGATCAGATATCTGTATGGCTGCCCACACTTTAGTAAAACAGTGGGAAATAAGTTTTGTTCAAATCATAGTACCCTTAGAGGCTTAGCACACAGCAATATGCAATACTAGTATACTATGTACAACGTAGTCAACTAGTAACTTATTCAAAAGAGATACAACAATTAATTGACATAAAGGAGATAAAATTATCACTAGATAGGGTGCCGCCTTAAATGTGTACTACTCGTTTTCATTGAATTTGTGCCCCCACTCACCACTCAGACAGAGACCTATCTTTGTGTACAATGTACATATACAAACCAAACTTTTTCTTGAAGGAAAAAAAAAAGAGGCTAGAGCATACCCTCCAGCAATGTGTAATTAATGGTTCGATCCTTCCAATAGTGGTTAATATATATATGTATCATCACAGATACTACTACTAGTCAATCAATTGGAGCGTATTGAATCATAAAAGAGAAATATCCATACATTAATTAACCAAGTACATGGTGCAATTTATTGATTTAGGTTCACCTATTAGGGCGTGTGAAGTGGCTCTCGAGGATTTCAATTAATCAATGGTCTCTGAACACAAGGTCATCGAAGGTCGATGTTTGGACCACCCTAATAGGGTTACTTATCATGGCAATCGGGGAGTTTATAAAGGAAGCCTACAACAGAATACGAATCGCAACTCTCGTCAAAAAAAAAAATCAAAGAAAACTTGATAATCAATGCCTAAAAAAGACTAAATCTATATTAGGTAGTAGTGTAGTATTGAATATGAACATAGAGTAGCATTAGCGTATTACTAATTCCACCATTACACTTTTTTATTCCTCAGCCATGCCAATAATCAAATTACCAATAACATATATATACTACTAGCTAATTAGAAGACTTTGGTTACGTAAACCAATCATTCCCTTTTGTATTTGCAAAACTGCACCACTCTTTGCCATAATAAAAATATGCACCATTTTTCATTTACGTAATACCATTTTTTATTGCCCGTACTATTCCAAGAAAGTGGGTAAGAATATAAATTACAAGTGCTTGACAATTAGTGTTATATGTCTACAATTGTACTTCTTGAGCAACTTATATGTCATGCCAATTTTTATGCATCCTCCTCCTGTCATCCATCACAGAAATATCACAATCCCTTCTAGATAGAAGATTAAAGTATATATCTTTTAAAAATTTGAGGTTGTGAAATCAATTGCGACATGTTAAATCCGATGTAATTTTCACTAGTAATTGCCCCGCATCAAAGAAAGAGGAAATATTTAACTAGTTCACAGAAGGCACAACCTTAGGAGTTACTCTTCCTATTATCAATTAATTTTAGGGTGAAATCCTTTTAGGCTTGTAAGTTGGTTAGTCTCATCTTTATTGTTGGGTTACCAAATCCCATTTATTTTAAACATGAAATTTTACATCACAAGACACACTTTTACACTTTGTTTGAATACAAGGAAATGAAAGGAAAAAGGAGGGAAGAGAAAAGAAAGAGGACAAACCCAGTCCCCTGTTTGGATATATGGTTAGAATAAAGAAGGGGAGGGAGAAGAATCCGTTCTCCTTCCTCTTATAATAAACACAGATCACTATCCTCTAAAAGTGGAGAGATTGAAAGGGAAAATGAAGCCCCTATCTTCCTCCCGTTTCTCTCACCCCTTCCCTTCCCTTCTCTTCCATATTGTTATTCAAACATAGTGTTAGGATAGAGATATTTTCCCTACCTGTCCTGCATTACCTTACAAGATGGGTTGATCTACATGAGGTCTCACCGTCTCAAGCTAGAAAAAAGCTTTGCCTTATCGACGAGGCACCTTATTTGTATTGTAACAATTGTATAGCAATTCTTGGTGAAACGGATCAACCAATCACATGAAATGACATGTTTACATGAATTGCACAAACATAAATATTCAAAACATTTCAATTTCAATATTTTGATAAATCTAGAAGAAATCTTTTCATACAACAAGGTGTGGTAAAACTTACAAAAAGGTCAAACATAAATAAGACAAAAAAAAAGGTACATAGTTAGCCTATACAAAACTAACAAAAGTGACCAGTAAAAAAGTGTCTGCTCCTATAATATAGAAAGCATATGATATGATCTTCTTTGTTCTGGCATAAAACTGAGTTTGTTTTGATTGGTGCGTCAATTACATACATACTCTCTCATTTCCAGGTTACTGCAATCCAACCATTATTTCACCGACATTAATAACAATGAATTATTATTATTTTTTTTTATTAAAAAAAACCGTTTCTTTCATTCTGTAAAGCCAATGTATATTGGTTATCAGAAACAGGCATTAAATGACCATGGTAAATAAATCTAATAATTTTTGGACCTTATTATAAACAAATACTAGATATATACTCCACTACTTATGAATTTATGATACGTAGTATATGTCTATATCAGTGGAATAACTTAAAAAACGTCCTAGTTGCATGTTGCATGTTGCACTGCTGAATATTTACAACAGTACAGTTCCAAGGGTGAACTTACCATCAATGGTGCACAATTGAGCTATATTACTGACATATATTCCCATTTCCCAAGAAGTTTAACTCCATAATTGTATAATATGTAATCCATAATATGCTTGAAAATTAAGGGATAACACAATTGGGATGGAGGATGAACGGATGATACTCACATCTTTGAGAGTGGATTAGTATATTTTTAGGTGCTTTGATCGAGTACATATAAAGAGATAACGGTGACACACCTTGGAATAAATCATCGTAAGGTGGCTTATGAAAAAGAGGACTACCTAGGTAGGGACGTTATGTGTGGTGTTGTGTTTAACATAAATAGCACAAGACTTTTTAAGAAATTTGGCATGCCAAAATCATCTTTACTACAACTCAAATGTTCATTTATTCCGAACTTGGTTCCATTTTCATAATAGTCATGTGCGCGTTGTGTCTGTCAAAACACAGAGGACTACACAACGCGCAGTGTGCCGTGCATTCCTAGACATTTCATTTGCCTGTAAAAAGGGAGTGAGTCCACTCAACCTCATCAAAATATAGAGGGTACATGTTGGACAATAAGACAGGGTGTGAGGGAGACAACTAGTGTCACAACTAGAAAATCCAAGCTTTTTTTTTTTTTTGAACTAACTTCAACAGTTAACAACCCACAATGAATAACCTCCCTGACTTTGCTGTAGTGGAGTATTGAATTGAATTATTATTATTTTTTTCCCTTCAATGAAGCAGAAACAGAAATTATAAATATGGGGGACAATGGCAAGCTAAGGAGAAGCTCAGTGTACGTACAATTAGCATGCTTTTCTACAATCTAGGTGATGCAATCTTTAGATGAATAAGTCTCAAAAAAACTAAATGTTGTTGAACAATAAGATTACCTTATTTTGTGACAAAGGAAGAAAACAAGATCTTTTTACCTTAAGTAATCACTAAAATTTCTTCGCTTGATGCATCACGTTCAGAGTATTTAAAGACGAGTAGTTGCCTCCCATTATATTTTGTTGCTTCTGCACAAAATTAAAAAGCTCAGATTACTAGCTCATGGATTCTGGATGTTGGAAATTCGTCTTCCTTTCGCTTCTCGGGTTTTTGTTCTTTTATACTTCTTGTTCTGCTGAGAAAGGTAACAACATACTTACATACATAAACACATATGTTTCTCTCTTGTTATATGTTTTTTTCATCCTGCATAAATAAAAACGGTAAATAAGTAACAATGAATGAATGAAGCAAAATTTTGGTGACCAATCTTTTCATTAAAGAAAAGAAAACATGCTCATTACATAGATGTGATTGCACAAAATAAATGTAATATGAACGAACGGGGAAAAAAAAAAAAAAAACACATTGTTTTAATTATTTGGGTGTGAATGAATATGTTGCAGCACCACACTTCTCGTTTGTGAAAGCAGCAACATTGGCTCCTGGTGTATCCTACTTTGATTACATAGTAGTGGGTGGGGGAACAGCAGGGTGTGCACTAGCAGCAACTTTGTCAAATGGCGCAACGGTCCTATTGCTAGAAAGAGGAGGAGTCCCCTATGGAAACAAGAACGTCGAAGACATAGGCTCGTTTGGGGCTAATCTAGCTAATGTCTCACCATCTTCTCCATCTCAAGGATTTGTATCAGAAGATGGAGTCCTGAACTCGCGTGCTCGTGTCCTTGGAGGAGGATCTGCCATCAATGCCGGGTTCTATACAAGGGCGCCTGCGGAGTTTGTGGCTAGAGTTGGGTGGGATTACGGGTTGGTCAATCAGTCTTATGCGTGGGTTGAGAAGAAAGTGGCATTTGAGCCACCAATGCTTCAGTTTCAGACTGCTGTCAAAGATGGATTACTACAAGCAGGGGTGCAGCCTTATAATGGTTTTACCTATGACCACATTCGTGGCACCAAATTTGGAGGGACTATCTTTGATAATAATGGTCACAGGCATACAGCGGCTGATTTGCTCGAGTATGCCGATCCTCAACAAGCTACTGTTTACCTCTATGCAACAGCTCTGAAGATTTTGTTCAGCAGGAAAGGTAACTAGATTCATCTCTCTAGAGATTTTGTGTGACTACTCTTAGATTTCTCCTATAAGTTCTGTTTATATTCCTGTATTTTAGCTTCGGATAAACAAACATATCATGTTGGATTTTAAATAAGAACAGTTCTAATGAAGGAGTCCACAACACATAATTTCTCATTTCTTCTTCTGATTTTGTTCTTGTAAGGTACATGAAGTTCAGTTATTAGCTTTCAGTACAAGTGAAAATTATTTAACCCCTGATTACTTAGATAACCAAGACAAACTTTCTTAGTCTAGTAATTGAGATTATAGGCTAACATACAGAAGTGTTTTAATTGGCATCACTAAATTGAGCTTAATTAAGCAGAATTTATGGTGAAACAAAAGAAGATGGACAGTATCTTACCAAGTTACCAATATTCAATATACACTGGCAGGCGGCAGCAACATTTTTATTTCTGACAGTATTGTTGTTGATGCAGAACTTGGGAAGCCAAGAGCTTATGGAGTGATATTCAGGGATTCAATCGGAGTGCAGCACAGGGCATTTCTGAGAGCAGGAGCCAAAAATGAGGTGATTGTATCATCTGGTGCACTTGGAAGTCCTCAACTGCTGATGCTTAGCGGGATTGGACCAACTGCTGAGCTATTGTTCCATGGGATCGAAGTAGTGTTGGACCAACCCCAGGTGGGACAAGGAATGGCTGATAATCCCATGAATATCCTCTTCGTTCCTTCTCCTATTGGTGTGGAAACATCCCTAATTCAAGCTGTTGGCATTACTGAGTTTGACAGTTTCATTGAAGCAGCAAGTGGCTCAAACAATATTCGCGCTTTCATGCAGAACCTTCCTTCAGCTGCTCAGATACTGGATTCTAAGCAGGTTTGAGTCCCCCCAAACCTCTTTTCATTTACAATATTTGGTCAATATTTAATTGAAACCCAGAGTTTGAACTGAAATAGAGATAAGGTCATTTTAGAAAAGAAAACAATAACATGTGATCAAAATCATTAGTATATATTTATCAGGATTTCATGTCCATATTCAAGGGTAAATGATTACTTATTCTGTGTTCAATATTTCAATTGACTGTTAATGAAGATATTCAGTAAATCAGTATTAATAGAAAACAAGTGATCAAGAATTATGATGGTCAATGCATTGAAGTAAACTTCATACACAGTATACAGATTATGATAAGTTTATAACAAAAAGTTGTACATTCTAGATCACAAAATATATACTTAGTATTTTTTAATTTAGCCTCGAAGATTTTTGGTTATGACCCTATCAAAAATATGAATGCACTGACAAAGGATATTGTTAAAAATGTGCAGGAAAGACCAGAGGTGCTTACTACACAAGATGACATGGATAGAGCAATTGAATACATGCATTCTCTTCTGAATGGAACCATCAATGGTGGTATCATCCTAGAAAAGATTGCTGGTCCGCGCTCTTCAGGGTATCTACATCTAACTACCTTAAATCCAGATGATAATCCTGCTGTCAGATTTAACTACTTCCAAGATCCAGCTGACCTAGAAAAGTGTGTTATGGGAATGAAGACCATACTACAAGTCATAGAATCAGAACCTTTCTCAAAATTCCGCATACCAGGAATGCCAGTACAATCACTGATCAACATTGTGGTCAACTTCCCTCTAAATTTACGACCAAGGCATTTCGACACAGCACTTTCATTGGAACAGTTTTGCATTGATACTGTGTTGACTATATGGCATTATCACGGAGGTTGTCAAGTTAATAGAGTTGTCGATAAGGATTATAAGGTTCTTGGCACAGCAGGTTTAAGGGTTGTTGACGGGTCTACATTCCATGAATCACCTGGAACCAATCCTCAAGCCACGGTGATGATGCTCGGAAGGTATGTCAATGGTCAAATATTCCATTAAATGGTAAAAGTGGTAAACACTTACATTAGTAACTTGTTTGCTTACTAAAATTTTGTTTCTTTGCCATGCAGATATATGGGACTTAAAATTTTAGGAGAACGAAAATCAGGCCAAAGGGAAACAAATGAGAAGAAAAACTGATTCTTTGATTTAGGAAAAGAATACATGATTCTTTAAATTAAAGAACACATGATTCTTTGTTTTGTTCAAAAAAAAAAAAAAACAAAAACAAAAGACACCCTATATTTGATTGTTTATACGTGTTTTTCTGCACGACATTCTCAATGTGGTTCGGGTTAATTAGCTCTTACAAAACACAAGACCTATTATATTCAAAATAAACCATCATATTTGATTATTTGAAGAACAAATAGTTTGTATTTTGTAACATTAGATCACAGGATTCGTACATGTATATTGAATTCACATGTTTGAACAAAATTGATCAATTGTAGCCTCTCTGAAAATCAATTCACTGATTTTTCTTATATATATACTTCAAGTTTATTCAAGAAAAAAAAAAGCAAAACTTGTGTGTACTACTGATGTTACTCAGGAACAAGCCAATGCACAGGTGCTTACGACATAATTAACTAACGGAATTTTGAACATTTACCATATATAAGTTCTTAAAACTTCTGTAGTCATGGCTCTAAAACATCTTACAGGAGTATAGCAGAAGTGCAGCAGATTGATCTTCCACATCCAGAGTGTACATAGTCACGAAAACGACCTATATATCATAATCAGAGACAGTACTTAGCTCAGAAAAAAACAGACTTGATAAGTTGATATCAGATACAATGTCACTTATCTACTGCAAATGCATTTGAAAAGATCACTCGAGAAATTCCCTTTTTTTCCAATGTCAGCCTGGAGACAGTAATGTAAACATTTCTTTAGTATGAGTAGATTTAATTGTACTCCTTCCGTTCCTTTAAGTTTGTTACACTTGGAATTTTTAGCGAGAGACAAAAGGTCAAAGCGAAACAAACTCAAAAGAACGGAAGGAGTAGCTTCTAACAGAATTTCAGATATGAAACATATAAGAAAACATGGAAACATACATGATTTAGGAAGGAAGATGTTCATCTTTCAGAAAATTTTAGTACTAGTATATGATTATCATTTTTTTAGTTTATAATCAACAATAAGAAGTTAATGTATACATTTCAATTATGAATTTGAGCATCCATGAAATTCCCAAAAATAATGTTATCTCTTTCACAAACCCACATAAATGCATGCAGAAATTTGATCAATTTCTTCAGAACCCATAACCAATAACTGCTGTCAGTGAAAAAGAACGAGAATTTCATACAGAAAATCTCATTGACGCAAATGTTCGAACACCTGGTGTGCACCCAGTGAAATAAACTGCTATATGTCGCCCACTAAGGTATTTTTGCAGCATTGCATATCAACCATTATAGGGCACAAAGACTAAAGTTGCTTAGGATTTGTTTAGTAAGGCGTAAAATATTTTCAATGTGAAATGATTTTTATTGAAAATAGTTTCCTATAAAAAAACAATTATCATGGAAACAATTTTCCATTGTTTGGTTGCATGTAAAGAAGTGATTAAAATAGAGTCAATGAAGGGGGTGGAACGAGTTAGTGAGGAAAAAGTGTATAAAGGGATGGGGCAAAAATTGTTTTTCTTTGAAAAATTTACTCTTATGGAAAATGATTTTACTTTCCTTCGTGTACCAAATAATGTAAAATTGGGAAAGGGAAGAAACCCTTTCCATGGAATATGTTTTACTCTCTACCAAACGGAGCCTTTATTGCTTCAAAAGAAGTTTCTAACTTCTAATTGTCAAACTGATTTTGAGATTTGAACCCTTGATTCTACGTTATATGCCATTGATGTTGATCATTAGTCTAAAACATCATTAGTAACTAAGTAGAAAACCTTAATTCAAACAGTTGTTAATAAAAAAATAAAGTATTCGAATTTCCCCCACGTGAGTAACGTGAAACTACAATTTTACGAGTGAAATTGAAACTACGCACTAATGTAAGTATTTGATTACCTTAATAGAAATGATTGATTGAACAAATTTTTTTTTGTTTTAGTAGCAAAAGAAGGGATGTATAGTGGTAGTAAATTTGTAATTTGGATCATTTTATGTATCGGAACGTTGTGTATATTTGATCGATTAGTCTTATATACACCCGATTAGTTTTACTCAATGTTCAGTTTCATATGTTCAATGTTCAGATTTTAACATTTCAAATTATAATTTAAATACGTAGTATTTGCTTTCTTATTCTCAAAGTTTCAATATTAATAACTTAATCATGATATTAATTCACTTTTATATAATCAATGTTCAGAATTTTATTCAGGATATTCATCTTTCAAACTATATATATATATATATATAATTTTATTGTCTTATATACTACAAGAAGTATAAGAATGAGGGGTAGTTCAAGTGATTAAAGTTTTCCTACCGGTTTCAGTTGATCCTGAAATCCATTCTCAATATACAAATAACGTAATCCCATAATGACACATGTTATTAATGAAACAGCATACATAAGAATGAAGATTCTGATATTAATTTTGTCATATATTCTAATGATGATCATAGGCAAAATGAAATCTACGTAGCATTTCCTAAGTACTTTGAAAGAAATGGAAACCACAGTAGAGGTTCAAAAATGATGCTTTACGTCAGACCATAACTAACAACTCTGCTATTATTGCTACCACAACAACACTATATAGAGTTTTATTGATTGAATTTGAACAAAATTAAAGAATTTAAACACTGAACTCTAAGCTTAAACCACAACAGGGTTTCTAACATGATGCTTTTCATTGGAGCATACCAACTCTCCAAACTTGTGATCTAAATATTCTGCAGCTTTCCCTCTAACTGTCAAAGCTACTTCAAACTTCTTTTCTCCAATTTTGTTGAACTTCAACATGTTTGGCTCCACACTTACTGATACACCCTCAGGTTGGCGAATATGGGCATAATATGTGCCAGGATATCCCACATTTGTCACCGTCCTAGTAACTGTAACGGAACCATTTAAGTTAGGAACTGTAATTGAAGGGTAGTTAAAGTTCGAGAGGCTAGTCCTAGTAGAGACTGATTTTTGAACATTTGTATGAGCCGTGGTGACACTTCTCTACGACATTACTGCTGTAGCCGATACCACATAAGAAGGGGTTAAGTCGTAAATCAACCCAGGATTAAGAGCTTGAGTTGGTCTGACATGTCCTGCACCATAGTCGAATGGAGTTGCCTCGTAACCAACGAGGTTTGTCACTGGCTTAAGAGTATTGCCTCTTGTTTTGGCTGTAAAAAAAACAAACAGTATTTCCATTTATGTCACAGACTATTACCCATTTGTGTCGCATACAGGTTAAACAAGATAATTATTGAAGGCTATATAAGAATAATCACCTGATGTCTGAGGGAGAAGTTCCAAAGTCCGTCATGAAAGAAGCTTTGCGATGATCAAAGGATTCCTCTGTTGGATTGCCAGCTGAACTGCATGCGGTAATCACATCCACACCCGGTGCTGTGATATCAGTCTGCATAACAGATATAAAAAGCAATGTTGTAAATCTCAAAACAAAACTAATGCATCATATGTACTACATAACGAATTGTTTCAAAACAAACCTTCAAATTTTGCGGTGTAATTATACTGGGGCCTGGGGCGGAAAACACTGCCATAGAGGGAGCGGGTTTGAGATCAAAGCTCGCTGGTTGGGAAGGTAAGCTGTAGGCTCTCTATTGAAAAATATTAACAGATTGAAATTAGTTATCAGCAAATCATGAAAATCGGAAGTAATGTAATACATAGAGAGAAGGATGTTTTGTAATTACTTGGTGGAGTTAATGTATTTTAATACTGCTAAACAATCTTCATAACCAACATTTGTTGCAGGAAGGAGATGTAAATCAGCTACAGTGGAATTCATATCTTCTTTGGCATTGCAATGAATCATACCAGCAACTCCAGCAAGTTTTGCTTGCAATCCCTTTTCAAGTCTTTCTTCATCTTCTCTACTGCAAACCAAAATCCTTCCTTGTACTTTTTCCTTATCCAATGTATTCTCCTTGCATTGGAGGCTGCATCTAAAAGCATAGAAATATAAGATACGAAAATAATTTCACACTAGAAATTAAAAACAAGGGATTTGTGTTGGTTTACGCGTCACTAGCAGAAACATTGGCAAGTTTTGCATCAGCAGCTGATATGAGTGGATATAATCCATTTTTCAGCAAGGCTTCAGATAGACTTGCACCCTGCAACGTGTCAAAGAATTTCCTTATGAAATAACCATTAAAAACGGAAAAAACATATATGCACAGATAAGGGCATTGCATTAGACCCTTAAACCAAGTCCATTTCCGAGTTGAGCAATTGACTGAAATTCTCGGTCCATAGTACTAGCAGTAACAGTAAGAATTCATGATGCGACATTTGTTACAGAACCGAAAGGACCAGAATTGCCACCAGAACAGACAACAATGATGCCTTTCTGAACAGCATGAAAAGATCCGATTGCAACACCATCATTTACGAAGTGAGTGAGGTATCCTCCAAGGGAAACAGAGAGGACATCAACTCCATCGTGAATGTCCATATCGAAAGCTGCGATGATATCAGATTCCAGGCATCTATCACCATTATATAAAGTTGACCAACAAACCTTGTAGGAAGCAACTGGAGCTCTTGGAGCACCGCCTTTTACTGTCCCAACAGAAACATTGTTAATGCTTGCTCCTCCAACAAAGTTGCCACCTGCTGTTGAAAGTGTGTGTGAGCCATGCCTATCGAAGTCTCGTGCTGATTCCATTGACTAGTTCACTTTCCCTCCAGCGGCTTTGTATCCATTGTTAAAGTACCTTGCTCCAATCAATATCCTATAATATATGCAGGAGTATATATATATATATATATATATATACATAAATATAAGTTGGTTGCATATATATATTTATAGGATACAAGTAACTTTTAGTAATGATGATAATATATTGCATTAAGTATTAAATTGTGTACCTGTTACAATGAACCCTATGAGTTATGTTGTTGTACTTGCACTCACCCTTCCATCTAGACGGGACAGGTCCAAGCCCTTCGGCACTAAAGCTATTGGATTCAGGCCAAACACCTAATCATAATTTCAAGTTAGCACAATAGTATCTTTTTGAAAAGATGGATCATTAAAAGAACATGTGTATGTAGGGGAAAATTAAAAATAAAAAATAAAAAAAAAACAGGGACCATGAGCATAATGTACATCATGTGTCTGAGTGCATATATATATAGTTATAAAACATACCAGTATCAAAGTTGCCAATGATAAAGTCTTCCCCAAATCTAGCCGCAATCCATGGTAAAGTCGGTTGGCCTTTGTTCTCTAGTCCTATGAAGCCCCAAGAGTGTGTTGTGTGTGTTTCCTTTCCCTTATTCAGGAACACAGTCAGTCAGACACCACATTTGGATGTTCTGATTCAAGCATATTATGGATTGAAAAAGTTGTTCATGCATGGATTGCAACAGCAATAGATCATAAGTTTGTAATGCAAACTAATCTTAAGATTTGTATCAAACTCAGTCAATAATAGCATGTTAATGTATTGAAAGGCAAAAGTAAATCGGTTATTACAGTTTTTTAGTCGGGTGAAAATTTTCAATCCACTTATATTAACTTTGTCACACACAAAGCATACGTAATAAAAAGTAATTTATTTTTATTTTGCAAGATTAATATTTGTGAAGGTATATGCATTGCACCAAAAAAAACAATTGTATGTTACGACATATTACTAACTTGCTATATCTGCTGCTTGATGCTCTTCAAGGAAGGCAGCGAAGCCATTGATATGCCTTGTATATGAATCAATACTGAGTCCCTCGCCTCTTCATGGCTAAATACACAACAACAAACATTCAACAACAAATTAAATTAAACTCAATTAATGTTGGCACCACAAACTGACAACCCGAGTGCAAGATCATACCTTCCTAGGAAAGTTGCTAGGAACCTATGATGAGAATCCGTGACTCGATCAGAATCTTCAATTGCTGCGTCTGGTCCACGAGGAAACGCTCCCATGCATGTACCCAATGTATGGCTATACAAATACAGAAACATTAGTAAGTGAATACAAATTACTCCCTCGGTACATACATTGGACTAAAATATGTGAGGAAAAAAAAATAAAAAAAAAACTTCCTACATTATATTAACCACATTAAATTAATGATAATTACCTGTTGGAAAACACAAGTAACAACAAAACGAACTTCATGATTAATTATAACCTAAGTATACGATTAGGAAAGTGAAGAAAAATGAACGATTGAGGGTAATTTTACATCTGTATAGAGAAAATTTGTTCAATTTAACTGTCAAATATTACAAACTTACAGAATATTTTTACTTCTAGCTAAAATTTTATCCTTTTTCCATCTAAAATATATGGCTAAAATACTATCCATTGTCCAACATATCATGACTTATATCTTAAACAAGGCTTCTTACTGGGTATAATGTTTCCATACTTTGCCAATCTATTATTAACGATATATTTATTAACTATGATTAATCAATAATATGACAAGTTTTGCTGCTTTGATCAAATATATGGTTGGATTCTACATGAAAAATTATTTGATTTTTTGCAAACAAGATTTAAATTTACAGACATCCAAAGTCATGTGAAACAAGAATATCCTGATTTATTACCTACAAATTCATTCTGACTTTTACGACTCATAAGACTATTTTAATTGAACACCCCAAATGATTCATTAAGACAAACGAAGAAGATATTTAAGCTCGATCATAGTGACGCTGCCGGCCACTATCAACCTATAATGACGCTTTTATTGTTTAGTTTCCGTCAAAAGTGTCAATTTAGTGCACCTATGGCCCAGCCCCTTTCCCAAGCTTGAGGTTATCATATTGTTACCACTACAACCACCTTACAGTTGATTTTCTCAAAATGATATGCCACTTTTATAATTTGTTACTTAAAACTTTAACTTTCTTATATAATCCTTAATTAATGATGATTTTCATCTATAACAACTCTCAAGAAAGACTACTGTGGTGGAGTTGTAGGGGAATTAGATTTCGAGGTTAATTCAATTCTTTTTGAGAAAAATAATCTTCAACGCTTTTAAACAAATGAATGTAGCGAGAATCAGAGGTAGCTCAAGTGGTTAAAACTTCCCTCCTAATTTCAGTCGATCTTGGATCGATTTTCACCCACCCTTATGGCTCCTAAGAACCAAAAAAAAAAAAAAAAATGAATGTGGCCTACGGTATTATTAAGGATGGACCAACTTAACTAATCCACTCTAGTAGGTTTTATAATTAATTATTTTCAAACGATGAAATCTTATGCCCATAATGTATTCATTACTTGTCCCCAAAGTAAGACAATTTCATTCCCTCTTATATATTCCTTGTATATACTTCACACAAAGTATTTCTTTCCCTAATTTAGTACCATCATGATTGATATAAAATAAAATTCATGATTGATATAAACATCTTAACGAGGTTGTTAACACTCCAACTAGTAGGACCCTATCATCATGATTGATATAAACAAGAAGATCAAAGGCCAGGATTGGATGATCTTAATCATCAAAAGGTCAATATGAAAGGAGAAATATATTTGTAATACGACTAGTCAAATGTATAATGTAGATTGAAAAACAAAAGGGAGTGACTTTGGCAAAAATGACCTGTTAAAAGTCATGATACTATGGCCCTTAAAATGAGTGTTTGTCCAAAAAATGCATTTAAAGTGGTGATAAACTTCAAAACTAAGCAATGACCTTAAACAACATTAAAAAAAAAAAAAAAAAAAAAAAAAAAAAAAAAAAAAAAAATAA